>OX246737.1:102243958-102486458 GCA_945910005.1 Isoperla grammatica
CGAACGATACTGACTAGATTAGATAAGGCAAACGAACTCTAAACGGGAAACTGTAAGAGATAACGTGATTGGGCGAAATCGAAACATTGAAATAAATAGGCAGGTATACCAACACCGAAATATACATATTACCAGCGACGAAATAATGGCGCGAACATACCGCCCACCTAAAATAGACCAATTTTAGATAGAACAATGAGAAATAACAAACTAAGAACTACAAAACTAAATCTAACAACACTCCGAAACGAACGACTAAAGAGAGGGGAGGGTAACTAACTTGTTCACCGGTCGGGTGAACACTCCTTTAGACGTGCGAACGGACGCGACTCGGACGACGTTGTCGTTACCAGGGCACACTTGAACCACCCTGCCAATAGGCCAAGATAAAGGGGTAGTGGCGGGTTCCAACACGAAGACGACGTCACCGACCTTGAGATTAGGACACGCGCGCACCCACTTCCCACGCTGCATTTGCGTATGCAGATACTCTCTGGACCAACGCGTCCAGAAGGATTGATGCAGCTGACGGACTTGATGCCAACGAGAAAGGTGAGAAGTAGACTCGGCGACAGCTGTTTCAGGAGGTGCGAGAAGTGAGGTGCCAATCAACAAGTGGGCGGGGGAAAGGTAATCAGGGCCTTCCAGGGGGTCGAACGAAGTGGCACAAAGAGGTCGACTGTTCAACACGGCTTCAATACGTGCAAACAGGGTAGAATACTCCTCGAAATTAAGGGAGGAATCCTTAATTAATCTATGTAGAAGCAGTTTGGCGGACTTCACTCCAGCTTCCCATAGGCCACCGAAATTAGGGGCGTAAGGGGGGTTGAAATGCCACTGAACATTACGTAGAGCGAGCTTGTCAGCGATAGTAGTTTCAGCTGAGGTGAGAGAATCGTGTATCTCGCGGAGCGTACGGGCAGCACCTACGTAATTACGACCACAGTCGGAATAAATATGAGCGGGGAGGCCACGACGAGCGAGAAACCGATCAAGACAGGCCAGGAAGGCTTCAGTGGATAAGTCCGAAACCAACTCTAGGTGAACAGCCTTAGTGGCCATGCAGATGAACAGGCACAAATAACCCTTGACGATGGGGGCGTTACGGCGGGGACTAGTCTTCACGGAGAAAGGGCCAGCGTAGTCAGTGCCTACGTTGAGGAAAGCGCGTGAAGGCTTAGCGCGAGGTTCAGGCAGCTCAGCCATGATTGGCTGAACAGGCTTGGCGCGGAATTTGAAACAGGTTAAGCAACGTCGAATGCGTTGCCGCAATAAACCGCGTAGAGCAACGATCCAATACATCTGCTGAATGAGAGCTTGGACAGTGCGAGGGCCAGAGTGCAATGACGTGAGATGGAAAGCATCACACAAGAGTGCGGACAGATGAGCTTCTTTGGGAAGCAAGAGCGGATGACGTGCGTCCTCGGGAAGTGAAGAGTAGTGAAGTCTGCCGCCCACCCTGAGAAACCCACGGGAGTCAATGAAGGGTTTGAGGGGGGCGTAGCGGTGAGACACGGGCGAGTGTTTCGCCAATTGCTTGAACTCATTGGCGAAATAATGTCGTTGAGTGATGCGTACGAACAAACGCATCGCGTCCTCAAGTTCGGACGGGAGCAGGGGACCAGTGGGGGGAGCAAGCTGACTTCGGCGAGCAAGCAAAATGCGGGAAAACCGTACCACGTGACCAAACACGCGCTTGGCTTTGACGAGCGAAGAGAAGCTTTGCAGCTTAACTAGTAGAGGGTCAACAACGGGGTCAAGACTGATCAGAACTGTGGGAGACGCTTTCAGCTCAGGCACCTCGTGGCTAGATTCACGCGAGGGGACCGAGCGAGGCCACGTAAAGGGGGGCGAACGCATGAACGGGGGACCAGAGAACCATATGGGATGGTTCAACAAGTCCTGGGGGAGAAGTCCCCGAGAGGCACAGTCGGCAGGGTTCTCTTCGGAACGAACGTGAGACCAGTTCAGAGGTGAAGTGGTCTCAAGAATTTCAACCACTCGATTGGCGACGAAAGTCTTAAGCTGATGTGGGGGGGTAGAGAGCCAGGCAAGTACGATAGTGGAATCGGTATAGAGGAACACTGTTTCTACGTGCAAGGACTCGAGAGCGGGCAGGGCATCTTTCAACACCCGAGACAATAACAATGCGCCACTGAGCTCCAGTTTAGGGACAGTGAGAAGCTTGACGGGCGCGACCTTGCTCCTGCCTCTCAACAGTCTGACATGAGATTGCGAGCACGTCTCAACGTGCAAATAGAGAGTAGCAGCATAGGCCTTCTCGGAGGCGTCACAAAACCCCACAAGCCGGTAGGTGGCGTCACTCAAAACAAGGAGGCGCGGAACACTGACATCACTCAACTTGGACACGCTTTCGATGGCAGTGATCCAAGTCTGAGAAAGCGACTCCGGAAGTGATTCGTCCCACTCCACGCGCAAGAGCCAGAGATTCTGCATGAACACCTTCATCCAGGAGAGAAAAGGGGTGAGAAACCCAAGAGGGTCGAATATGCGCGCAATGTAGGAGAGTATGGAACGTTTGGTGACACAACCTTCGAATGGTAGAGTGTGAAAACTGAAGCAATCAGAGCGAGGGTCCCACAACAATCCGAGAATTTTCAGAGTCTGCTCATCGTTAGAGAATACCAGGGGAGTCTCCAGGTGGTCCTGGGGAAGAGCGCTAAGAGCGTCGGGAGAGTTGCTAGCCCATTTGCGAAGTTCGACCCCGGCGCACTGAGTGATTGATTGCAACTCAGCGCGAAGCGCGAGAGCTTTGTCAAGGTCACTGGCACCGGATACTATGTCATCGATGTAGATGTTTGAAGTGAGGGCGCGTGAAGCGAGAGGAAACTGCGCGCCCTCGTCCTTGACAAGTTGCTGCAACACTCTTTGGGCCTGGAAAGCAGAGGGCGTGAGACCGTAAGTCACTGTGTTGAGCTCGTACTCAATAACAGGGGAGGAAGGTTCCGGGCGCCAAAATATGTGCTGATAGACACGGTCGTCCTGGTGTACAAGGATTTGACGGTACATCTGTCTCACGTCCGCGCACAGGGCTACGGGATAGACACGAAAGGTGGTGAGAACCCGCGGAAGGTCACTCTGAAGTTTGGGACCACTGAGCAAGACGTGGTTGAGAGCAACTCCACGTTTATCAGGGGAGGAGGCGTTGAATACCACTCGCAATTTAGTGGTAGAGCTTGTGACCTTGTGTACACAATGATGCGGGATAATGTACTCTGAAGGTTGAGAAGCAGGCTGCATGTGCAGTGAACGAGCGTATTCACTCATGAACTCGTGATAGGTGTCATGAAGTGGAGGATCACGCTTTAGACGACGCTCCAAACTTACAAAGTTCTTGAGCGCGACGTCACGATTATAGCCTGGCATGATACAGTCAGGCTTGAAAGGTAGAGCGACCGAGTAGCGACCGCATGGGTCGCGACAGTGGGTTTTAATGAAATGCTCTTCAGCGAGCGAATCCAATGGGTCTAGAGAGGGGGGTCGACTAACTTCTTCTGTTTCCCAGAAGAGACGAAGAGTGTGTTCCAAAGGAGTATTGGCCACGGCGAGAAATGAGTAGGATGACTCAGGTGCAGGTTCAGAAGAGTTGACTGGACCCAAAATCACCCAACCGAAAACTGTGTTGAGGGCAGCAGGTTTGCTGCCTACGATTGTGTTTCCAGTTTTACAGAGAATGTCAGAGTAGAGATCGGCACCAATGAGAAAATCAATGGGTCCGGGAACATTGAATTGATCGTCAGCGAGGTCAAGGTCATGATAGCGCTTTATGACCTCAGTGGACACGGAGGAAGTAGGCAAATTGCCGGCGATAGTTGAGAGAACGTGCGCGTTGACATAATGCATAGCCGGTTGCTGAGAACGTCGAGAAGCTATATTGCATTGAACGATACCATGCACACGAGCATGAATTTGACCAACACCTGACAGTTGGGCGGTGGCTGGTTTGACCTTTAAGCCCAAACGTTGCACTAACGAATTAGTGATGGCAGAGATTTGCGACCCGGAGTCAATAACCGCACGAAATGGGTGCAATATCCCGTGGGCATCACTTATGAGTGCGCGAACGGTGCCCAATATGACGGTTTGATGAGTGGGGTTCGAACCCCGGACTTGACACGACAGAGTCTGTGGCACCTTATGGCCTTGATCGGAGATAGGAGTATCGTCCGCAGAAGACTGAGGGGAGTCTACATGCAACATAGAGTGATGTCTGGTACTATGACACACGGAACAAGACTTTGTCGAACTGCATTGGGTTCGTAGATGTGCACCCATACAATTAAAACAGCGTTTTAACTGTCGCAGAGTGTCGTAACGTTGGTCTACGGTTAAACCACGGAAAGCATTACATTGGTAGAATGAATGCGAAACCTTACATAACGGACAAGTGGACACGTTAGTATGAGCGTGATTGCGAGATGAGTCATTGTGAGATCGTTTTGAACTCAAGTTCGAAACATCAGATGACACGATCAACGTATTTACTTTCTTCACAGGGGGAGAACTTTTGACAGAAGTGACTGAGTTTTTACCGACAGCACATAACTCCATTACTTTAGATTGGTCTTCGACAAAATCAATAAGCGATTTATATTCGGGAGTCGAATTAGACGATTGTTTGGTTTCAAAAGCCTTGCGAGATGACGTATCGAGGTTAGCTAATGCCAAACACAGTAGAAGGAAATCGCCCAGGTCAGGAATACTCAGGGCTTTCAAAGAGTCGACACAATTGCGATGTACTTTGAGAAATGCTTGAAGACCGTCATAAGATGACGTTTTCAGAGGAACAAAATCTAAAATCTTGTGAACATATAAGCTCCCTAATAATCGCTTGTTCTGATAACGAGAGACGAGCGTTTGCAAAGCGAGGGGATAATTTTCCTCAATTATTTGAAACTCTGAGATGAGTGCCAACGGTATTTCAGACAACGAAGTTTTTAAATAGTGTAATTTTTGAACATTACTTAATGACTTGTTATCATCAATAAGAGACTTGAATAGAGCATAGAACTCGGGCCATTTACAAATGTCACCTTTGAACTTGGGAAGATCTATGACAGGCAATGCAATGGATGGTTTGACTGAAGCGGTTAGAGACCCAGGTTGAGTCACAGCAGGACGCTGATTTAATTTATCAGCCGTGAGAAACCGAGATTTGGCAGCGTAAAACAACGTTTCAAAACTGTCCTGAACTTTGTCTATTTCGATCGGCTTGGCAGGAAGAACTACTTGAGTGTTGAGATCGGCAATGGACATTTGAATTTCTTGAAAATCCGATTTCAAAACAGATAATTCATCGAACCGAGGCCTATGTGACTCAACTTGTTCAGGCTTTATTTTTTCGAACGCAGTGTACGTTCGTTGGGCGGACGCGAATATGAACTCGCGTCGAGCAACTAACTTGTTTAGTTCTACCGTAATATCAACCATTATGATCGAAAATGCAAAAGACAATGTTAGAAATACAAGGGATGTACGACGTACGTAATAGACACACACTGAACAGCACAATCAATAGAATACGAGAGCGGAAACACACAACACTCAATCGACGTGTGTATTGTGCGACCAACTATGGAGTGACCTTGATTGAGAAAATCTTCGAGAAAAATGCGGAAAATTACCGGACAATTCGGCTCCGCGAGGACCATGTGTTTGAGCCGGGGTGCTCACTCCGAGGAGTTTTTTAGTGGACTGTATATATTTGTGTTTGAAACTTACCCCAATGATGTTTGAAGGTGACGTAGCGTAGATAATAGCGACTGGCGGAAAGTGGCCGTCGAGAGAAAGAGATAGAAGAAAGAAACTCGAGTTTAGAAGAGAAAAGAAGGAAAGATGAAAATGCCTGGAAGGCGATCGAACCCAGGACATGCAGCAGCGAGGAAGCAGTCTTGGCGCTCGAGAGAATAACGAGAGAGAAATCAACTTGACTTGACGAGGTCGAGACGTGAACAATACTGATAATTGAACTTTACGAGTTCGAAGCTCGAACGATACTGACTAGATTAGATAAGGCAAACGAGCTCTAAACGGGAAACTGTAAGAGATAACGTGATTGGGCGAAATCGAAACATTGAAATAAATAGGCAGGTATACCAACACCGAAAAATACATATTACCAGCGACGAAATAATGGCGCGAACAATAATAATTATAATAATAATAATAATAATAATAATAGTACTTACGTTGGTTGCTCGGTGTACTGTTGTTGCATCACTAGACACAGTCGCCATGATGGTGGTAAATAAAGAAATAAACAAAAGTAACAATAGTTCACTGTGTCACACGTTAGCTTCCCCTTGTATCGCGCTACTTGTGAATATGACACGGCCCCACTAATCGTTGCAGCTTAATGGTGTTGATAGTTTTTGAGAATTTCAACACAAACAATTATTATTATATTTTTTATTATTATCTAGCACTGTACAAATATATTCGATATGGACGATGGTGAAACCTGCGACTAAAAGTTGTGGGTTCGAAGTCCGAACAAATCACTTCTTTTTGTTAATAATAATAATAATGATAATAATAATAATAATAATAACAATAATAATAATAATAATAATAATAATAATAATAATAATAATAGTAATAATATTATTAATAATAATAGTTATAATATTAATAAAAATAATAATAATAATAATAATAATAATAATAATAATAATAATAATAATAATAATAATAATAATAATAAAAATAATAAAAATAATAATAATAATAATAATAATAATAATAATAATAAAATAATAATAATAATAATAATAATCATCATAATCGTAATCATAATCATAATCATAAACAGGTATAAGAATAGGTGTCGCTCGAAGACGACGTCCAGTCGTCGTCGCGATGATCCCCTTTAGGCATCCGAGTAACATCATTGTTAGTGGACCATCCCAGGCAGGCAAGTCGCAATTCATTCGTAAACTCATCGAGAACATCGAGCACATGTTTGACACTCCTATGAAGGTAATTATCTGGTGTTTCGCGGAAAGAAATTCCTTGCACGAGGGTGTTGCTTGTCCCGTACCTGTGACGTACCGCCGAGGCATACCCGCCTTTGGTAAGACACCAGAGTCGTCGGAGCCAAGACTTTATGTTATCGACGATCACATGCAAAACTCGGCTGAAATAGTCCAAGCCTTTACCGTTAAGAGTCACCATAAGAACTTGAGCATCATCTATATATCTCAAAATATATTTCATCAAGGGCGTGGCTCTCGAGACCTCAGTTTAAACGCGCACTACATTGTGTTGTTTAAGAATCCCAGAGACCGAGCTCAGATTGCCACATTAGCCAGGCAAATCGAACCTCACAGACCCGAGTTCGTGGTGGACGCATATAAACAAGCGACGCGCGAACCTTTCGGCTATTTTCTATTGGACTTTAAACAGGACACACCAGACCAACTACGGTTTCGTGCAAAAATATTTCCAGACGAAAGTGTTCACCCTGTCGTCTACATACCCGCCAATGATAAACCCAAGGGAAAGTAAGTACCTAGGTGCAACATGCCCACGCCTGCCATTTTAAGTCACAGTGACGTACTATGTGTATTGCATAAGGCCAGCCCAAAAGTGCGCCGACAATTATTAAAAACGGTCAACAAGAGTCTAGTGAAATCATTGTGTGAATGCGTAGATAACACGTTACATGGTAGAGTGAAATTATCACCTGCGAAAAAAACGCGATTAGCCAAGTACAAGTAGTGCTAGGGAGAATAGCCCGCCGCGGCGACGTTTGGCAAACAATGCGTAGCATTCTCGCACAACAAGGCGGTGCCATATTGCCGTTACTACTGGGACCGTTGCTAGGAGGGTTGATTGGAAATCTATTTAAATAGTTGTGACATAATAAGAGATATGGACGGAGCAAAACAAATGGTCGTCATAACGCCCGAGGACTTATCGCGGCTTCAACAACAACACCAAGGCAATAAGTGTAGACACACTTGTACTTGATACTTGTGAGTAACTGTAAGTGTATTATTACCTTCACTGACGCAGAGTACTTTGCTGTACCCTACCCGATCACCACTTGAGTGTAGACACACTTGTACTTGATACTTGTGTGTAACTGTAAGTGTATTATTACCTTCACTGACGCAGAGTACTTTGCTGTACCCGACCCGACCAACAGTTGAGTGTAGACACGCCTGTACTTGATACTTGTGTGTAACTGTAAGTGCATCATTACCTTCACTGACGCAGAGTACTTTGCTGTACCCGACCCGACCAACAGTTGAGTGTAGACACGCCTGTACTTGATACTTGTGTGTAACTGTAAGTGCATCATTACCTTCACTGACGCAGAGTACTTTGCTGTACCCGACCCGACCAACACTTGAGTGTAGACACACCTGTACTTGATACTTGTGTGTAACTGTAAGTGCATTATTACCTTCACTGGCGCAGAGTACTTTGCTGTACCCGACCCGATCAACACTTGAGTGTAGACACACTTGTACTTGATACTTGTGTGTAACTGTAAGTGCATTATTACCTTCACTGGAGCAGAGTACTTTGCTTCTAACTGCTATTTTAGTGATTACTGGAAATGGCGTCGACACTGGAAAAAGGATCATAAACCGCATCGTGGGTGACCCGTTTATCTTCATTAACCTAACCTGTAATTGGAAATGAAATTGAAAAAAACCAGTAGCAAAACAAAACTGGGAATAAATCTCTTTTCTACTCGGCATTAACATTTTCGAGTCTGAGTTGTTGTGTGTGTTGGGTTTGTGGTTGGCTTCCTATTATAAAGTTACCTTAGGTAGTATCCACGTGTCGCCTCAACGGCCATTTTTAAGGACCACCTATAGTACTATTGCAAGGTTTAACTTCATCTTCGGGACTGTACGTTGACATTTCAGCTGTCAATAGGAGACGGGGGAAATATGAGAATTGGAATATTCGAACACGTATATAACCCGATAACGGTTACGGAAATGATTATGTGTACCACTGTAAACCACAAAACGAGTGACTGAAATAAGAGACTTAATTTATGGTGCTTTTCAGTATTTATAGGAAATCGAAGTTATAGAACAGTTAAAGGGATAGTCAGGTAAAAAACTAAAAAAGTACCATTTGTATATGTCCACCCTCAAATATGGAAAACATGACTAAAAGATAATACTTTAAAAGCACCGCCCCCCCCCCCCCCCCCCCCTCCTCCAGGTGGGTGGACCTCAATGTCCACCGTTAAATATGGAAAACATGACTAAAAGATACCATACTTGTGATACCATACATGTGAATTCCTAACCCAACGCTCGAGTTTGAAATGCGTTAATTGCACTACTGGACTTGCTCCGGCTTGCGAGCACTGTAGTTATACGCTGGAGCTAAACGATGGAAATACTGGAATAAAGAGGTTGTCCTTGAGTTCTCGCTTCCGGTCAGTGACGTCACTTGCAACTATCGCAACAAATCACACGTCAAAGAATAAACGAATATAATAGGGGTTTAACACATAACAGATATTCATTCGAAAAATAACAAAAACGTCTTGAATGTTGATAAAGTGGTGGACAAACAAAAGTTTGTACAAATAAGGGGACATTTTACCCCTCTTTTACCCCCACTCGTCTCCGCTGCAACAGATGACGACTAAGCCACCCGCTTGATAATAGCGGAGACCGGACTCCAGGTCCTTTCTCGAAGGGTTGAGTTCACCATAATTATCTGCGGCTCATGAAAAATGACCAAAACTAAATGAAACTACCATATTACTCCTTTTTTTTTACTAGATCGTTATGGGAATGGTAGATCATGAATATTCTTGTTACGCTGATTACTTTTTCCCTAGCATTTTTCCTAGCAGAAAAAAGATGCAAAATCACTAATCTATATTTAAAGGACTAATGAATCACTTAAAATAAAGGAACAGGAAAAATTGAAAAAGACTCACGATCAAAGTAATAATTAGATTTAATATTTATGAACGTCTACATGAACTGAAATATATCGTTGTATACAATATTGTATCTAATGTGATGTGGGTATTGTTCAGCACAAAAGCTTTTTTTTCGGCTGTCGGCGTAGGCTCAGCCGGGGCTTGGCTCGGTAGTGGGGTTAGAGGTTCGCTAGTATACCTTGGACTAATCTCGGCCTGTCCACCACTTTAGAGCTTACGTGGTCTACCTTGATTTTCCAGACCTTCCAACCCTGTCCGTGCCATATGTTGATTGATGATATTTGGGCTTATGACATATGTTAATGACTGATATGTCATATGACATGACAATTTCTGGAAATGGTCACAGGATGAAAAATAAACAAGACGACCAGGATGTGATAATTCTCATACACCGGAACGAACCTTGTCATATACTTTGTATGACTGTAGACTGTAGAATTTGTAACGATACACAGTAACCCCAACGTATGTACTGGTAGTCGCGTACCGACCTAAGATTTTTCCGCTCTAAATCCATGAAAATGAAAACATTCCAGGCGCTCTTTCACACATTCGCAAATACAGTCATCTACTTAGTACAGTGCACACGGCTCTTTGGCCACGCCCACCGTTACAGAACCAACGGAAGGTGTAAATTATCCCTAATGGACCTGTTTAAATTAGATGGTAGGAACTATAAGTTAGAGAAGTAGAAAAATAGGTGGGTACCATTGGCTGTATCGTAAGAATGAGAGGGCATTGCAATTACTACACCACAACTCTTCAGCCATATACGCGATGTCTATAACCCTACGTCCACTAGGTAGGTGTTGGGGCAAGACTAAGTGTTTGTTTTTGTATTATATTTTTCTTTTTCTGTGAAAGTGTTTGCAAGCTGTAACAATATAAATGCGGCATGTACTAATGCATGCATTTGATAAACACGGATTAATGAAAATAAATGCATTTGTATTTATTGTCTACAGTCTACACATTTGGTTAGAGTTCTCTTATTTTCAGTGGAACACATTAAACAAATAATTATAAGTTTCGCTGCTAAGTCAGCTTCAAGTTATCGTTTGCATAATCGCCAGTACCGTACAGCTAGAAAGTTGACTGAGAATCGTTCCCTGAGTCTGCATTTGAAGGATAAATAAATCCACTGGACCAACAGCAACCCATTATCGAAAATGACACTGTTAACAGTAATATTAAACTTTAATTTAACACAACAACAAGGCTCCACAACCATGTACTGTACAAGCAAAATATATTGAACCATATACTTCTGATGCAAGTGTGTTTCAAATAAAATATGGTCATACACAAATACATATATATATATATATATATATATATATATATATATATATATATATATATATCTTGGCCTCCTACCCAACTTTACAGTCGGGTTAAGAATATTATTAACCTTCAATGAATTGTATTTCAAGGTTATTATATCATCTTTTGATGTTTTGGTCACCAAACACCAACATAAATTACACATTTTAAAGGATTTGAATAAAAAAAAAACACACACATTCAAAACAATGCTGTGCTATTTTAAATTCAATCCATCCCAATAAACTGGATAAGGAGCGAACTGAATGCACCGTACCTGACCCGTGGCGGCAACCGAGACGTTCACACTCATAGGTTCGCACGTGGCCCCCGTCAGCGTGAAGGTTCCGTACAGGCCCCCCCGTGTGACCCTCTTGTAGCTAATCACATCGTCACATGGCCGGGGCGCGCTACGCGACCCCATCACGTAGCCAGCACACAACAACAACAACAACACCAGCATGTTGCCGAGCTGTTGGCACGCACAAGAATTATCGTCTCGCTGTCAGAGAGTTACAAGAACACCCGAGTCGTCCGCTGTGAGATAGCGACCAAACCACTTCCCGCGAGTTTGCAAATTGTGACACATCGGCAACGAGTAGACTTGAGTACCGAGCATAGACGTTTTACGTTTAAAACTGAAACCCAGAGGATTTTCCTGTACAATATTGTAAATCACTTTGTTGTACACTTCCCTGATTGAGTTGGTCTTAGCCTGTTTAAGGGTGCTGAGTAGCGCTCGAAATATTTTGTAATTTTTACTCTTGAAAATGAATGGTGAAAAGTCCAATTAGTTGTTTTTTAATAACGTTTTACCGGTTCTACTAAGTTTCCGTTTTTTATTCCTTGATTCAATTCGTAATATAAAGAAATGATAAAAAGTTTTATTGCAACAAGAGCCGGAAGACCAGGGACAGAGAAAACGAAAATTGGCTAGAGCTGCTTATTTTCAATAAATAATAATAATAATAATAATTTTTCGTATGCATATCTGTTAGGGTGCACACTAGCTTTATACATGATGCTCCTCTTTGCAAGTAACTAACTAGGTGTGTTAGTGTGTTTGAATAGTTGGGGAGACTTGTCTGATCCGAAGGCTGTTAGTAGGACTCAATCCGTTCGCCTTTACGACTGAGGAAAATCTAGAAAAAACCTTCAATCGAGACTGCTAGTGGTCAGAATCGAACCGGCGAGCTCCCGAATTAGAGTCGTCAATTAGAGTAACAACATTTCATACACGCCATGGCACTTTCTTTGCCTGTCTCCAAGGGTTACAAACTGTTGTATATATAACTTATTGGACCTATTCAGTCGGGGAGGGTTTACACAGGGTTGGCGGTAATGTACCCACGCGGTAATCCTTGCTATACTATACTCTATATACATATATTTATTATATAAGAATATTGTCATAGTTCTTATGAATTGTTTGTTATTATAACAATATTGTGTTTTACACTAAATTTTTGATTGTATTCTGCAATGGGAATTATTTATTTCTCTCTCCTCACGCAAAAAACGCACCAATAACACATCAATACGGTTATCATTAGGGCAACCAATTAATTATCAATTAGTTAATTGGCTGCATTATTGACAATCGTAATAATTGCAATACTTGAAACATTTTAGTTTCTAGTTTTCTCGACATTAGTTACTTTTTCAATATTGTGTAGAGTTCACCTCATCAATAAAAATCGTTAATTTGGCGCTGTTTTTACTGTGAGACGGCGATTGAGTTGTAAACATCCATTCAATAGCCAATAAACAAAACTTTGTTGATCCAAAAATTAAAACCAAAACATAAATTACTTTTCTGAAAATGAATTTAAAACGTTGTGAAATAAGTGAAGTTTGTTAGGAATCTAATGGCTGACAGGAATCTGGTAGACTGTGGAACGTGGCAAGGGAAGGATACCTCTACGTCAAAAACGCACAAAATGTTCATTTTTAAATTATATTTCAAGAATGGACTTCGAAATCGAAATCAAATCGAAATCGAAAATCTGAATAAAAAGCGCACTGTGATTTGGTAAGCCCTACATACTGAATGCTCTAAATGTGTCTTAATTATAATCAATACGGATTTGTTTCTAATTACTTTTAATGTTAATTATCGATTTAATTATCAAAATAACTACGCTAATGGTTATAATATTTCATTCAGTATGTAGGGCTTACCAAAACACAGTGCGAAGTTGACTCAGATTTTCAATTTTGTATTGCAATCTTGAGATATAATTAAAAAATGAACATTTTCTGCGGTTTTTGACGGAGAGGTACAATTCGCTCTTAGCGGACAAATTATTTTATTTTGAAGCGAGACCCTTGGAGGAACTAAATTTCTAATAAGAGATTCTATATTTTAATTTTAATTTTTTTTATCATTTGGTGTTTAACGACGTACTCGCCAGCTGAGGTCATATGACGTCTTCCGAATCAGATTCATTATAAATCACGGGGGTCGTCACAAGAGGAGTCCACCAAGAGAGGAATCTTAAGTAGAAAAGTGGCGAGGAAAGGAAAAAGATCACCATTTATCGCCTCTTACGACTGGCAGAGTCAGCCTGAGTATTTTATACCCCGGCTCCAGACGGGATTTATATTCGTTTGTTTTTTTAAACGTTATAACCACGAGGTTATGACAAGATTGAAATACGTAAATAAACGATTCACGACAGTGTTAGTCACTTTTACGACAATCTGTGGCAGATATTGAAAGACTGTTGAAGAGGGGGAGGGAGGGAGTCTTCCTGTATCTAGTCTTATGAAACGGAGGTGGATGCAGCATATAGTGGTATCCTGTCACTAAGTTAACCGCTGTCACCATGGATGAAGGTTTTATTTCCCCTTGATTGTGTCGAGACTTCCTTGTACAATGTTGCAACAGTTGTCTTATATGAGGATGGCCTTGCACTGAAATGAAACCACGCCTTGGCATCGTCTTACTTCCCTGTAGTGCAGGAACTACGATGTACATTTCTGATGGTGCAATCACTAAACAGTAGTATCGTTGTAATTTGTATTGAATTCGAAATAACCAACTATTATAACTATACCTATAGAGCCCCGTGAGAGTGGGCTTATTTTTTCCCAAATTTTGTTTTAAAAATCGTCGATTACGGTGTTTAGAGGAGTTACTATTTTTAGCTGTGTATTGTAGAGTGCAGAGTATTCAAAGAACAAAACAATATAATAACTACACGCGCTGTAGGCCTACTAACACACGTTCGCACAAAGTAAAACGTTTTGGCGAAATAAATATTTTAGTCCCCGCTATTGATAAATGGTTTAAAACTTATTTCATTTGAAATGAAATTTATTAATTTTGAGAGAACGCGACTTTTTGTGGAAATTTTTGAAAAATGTTAAATGAGAACTCACGACGGCAGTTTTGAGAGATGTCGTGGTTATCTCACGTAAAACGGAAGATTTTCGCTTTTGCGGTGTTCTATTGAAATTGTCTATGTCGCGAAATTCTTGTTTTAATTTTTAACTTTTCTGCCTCGACATTTTCACAAGAGTCACATGATTTGAGCGATCGCAAGAGGATCAACAATCTAGCAGCATTACCAGACTAACAACATGCTAATGATAATCACACTCGTAACCCCAATATAGAGGCATATGCAGCCATATGTCGGGAGGTGGCTAGCACGACAAGTATAGGTTTATTTAATAATATAATATAGTAATTTTACTTTTAACGTTGCACAGGTTGTTGTCACAAATAAGGGAGTAGAGTCATATCACACGCTATAGTTGATTAACAGATAATTAGAGACTTGGGTATATAAGGTGGGTGGATCCACACCCAAGGGAGAGGATTGATCGACTGACTAGACTCTGGCCTGGTACTCGGTCGTCGTCACTCCTGGAATATTTCTAACAAAAGCCCCCTTCTTGGCAGACCACCGGACCATTATTTGCCGTGGTAAACCATAGTTGGGTGGGCTGGTTTTCAGAGAATATCCCTTGAGTATAAACTGAGTACTAGGTAGTAACTGCATCTCCCATTAATTCCTTTTACTTATACCGTGATTTTTTTGCATCAAGAAACTTGTATTCTGGTGAGTCAATATTATCTTATTTCGTCTGTAATTATTTAACTGTTGATTAAAAAATTGGTCAAAGTTTGTATCAGTTTGCATTTAAAAGTTACAGTGTAGCTTAAAAAAACCTATTCACGCCTCCTGTATATAATTTTTCTAAATAACTTGTTTTGTGGTCTCACTCCCACAGTTTTAGTTGAGTAAGTGGTGGCAGCATTATGTTGTTCTAACATAATTTAGGGCCGCTCCACGTCAAGTTCTTCTTCGCTTCCTCTGCCTATGTCGGACAACCTATGGAAAGAGGGTGGTGACGCCGAGTATGCCGAGCCGCTTCGTTGGCCTGAAGAGGCATTACCATCAAACATAAAATTATTGCTTGATTGGTTAATGGGGCTTAACGTCTCATATTTATGCAACGATGGCTAATCGAGACGATGAGCGGGTGATAATGAAGATGAGAAAGATGATAATGAAGAATAAAGCCACATCCGAATCAGATTCATTGTACGTCGCGTTAGTCGTCATACGGGAGTCCAGCAAGGGAGGGCAGGGCCAAGTGGGAGGAGAAATCTTCAGTTGGACAGTGAGGGGGGGGGGGGGAGAGGGGCAGGGTCTCCTTTGGTCGCCTCTTACGACTAGCAGAGTCACTTTGGGCCTATTCTACCCCGGGCCGAGACGGGTCCTCTACGGATATATCTGCTCGACCAATCAGGAGCGCAAATACTGGGACACGTACCTTAAACAGGCGGCTGATTACACCCGGACTTACGAAATCCACTCTGAAGACGAGGGAGTGTTTTGGACCGAATGAATGATGACAACTATATGACGGAAAAAAAGAAACTAGACATTACTAGACATTAGACATTAGACTTAGACATTTTTTCAAACTTTTTATTAAGTACAGCATTGTGGGCGGCATCCTTGTTTATGTCGGTTGTCGTGTTACTAACGAGGATTACAAACAAACCTTACCATTTGGAACCTTTTGGATTATGAGAGGGAGTCGTGCAGCTTCAGTACAAACAACAACGCGGTCCGTCCTAGCAACGAAGCACTCAATAAATTCAAAGTTGTTCTGAATCGGCCTTGTTGATTCTGGCATTTGTCCGCAGGTGTTCGCACTGTCCAATCACTGATTCATATGTTTCGTATTTGAAATATCGATCTTTGATTGGTTATCGCTCACTCGTCGATGGTGTTCGAAGCCTACAGGGTTGGTTTAGTCACTTTCAATTAAAGTCCCCCACTGCAAATCAGTTTAGTTACTGAGTGGGTAGACTCTAAATGTGAATTTATTTATTTTATTTTTATTTAAGTGGCCGTCTTATTCTATTTAATCTGACGGTTGTCTTGGGCATTACCCTACAGTTGACTGTGATACATTGAATGGATACCACCTTCAACATGTTGCTATATAACTTGTGTTAACGACAAAGCACTCGTTAGTGTTTTGGAAATGATATCTGGTAGTTGAAATTTTCAATGGTTTGGAATAGGATTGATTAATGGGGCTTAACGTCTCACATTTTTGCAACTATGGCTAATCGAGGCGATGAGCGGGTGATAATGAAGATGAAAAAGATGATGATTAAGAATAAAGCCACATCCGAATCAGATCCATTGTACGTCGCGTGGGTCGTCACGGGAGTCCAGCAAGGGAGGGCAAGGCCAAGTGGGAGGAGAAATATTCAGTGGGACCGGGGGGGGGGGGAGGAACAGGGTCTCCTTTCGTCGCCTCTTATGACTAGCAGAGTCACTCTGGGCCTATTCTACCCCGGGCCGAGACGGGTCAACATGTTTCATACTCGAGTATAAACGAGTTCAGAGAGCATGAAGTAAAACGAGCGTCCGTCCAGCTTGCAGGGGTGAGGACGGGTGGGATAACGCATTGGTCGTAGCTGCGGATGCTGCAGAGCGCTCGAGCCGACTCGCCAGGTAGCGACATCAACAAGCAGAATGGTGGAGACAATACAGGCGCGAAGGAGCGGCCGACCAACAACAGCAATGACGGAGGGAGCACCACGCGAATGTCCCACAACCACGAGAATTAGCAATTAGGTATACGTCAGCCTTGAACACGAGCACTGACAGTGAGTATCTCAGAAGAGTGTCTCGTGATTTTTGTATTTATTTATTTATTTAATGTCTATCCTATTCAGTTATAAAAACTTATTAACAAAGGAGGACCTTAAATAAAACTTTAGGCTATGCAAACAATTAATAATAATGAAATCATAACAATAACAACAAAAACAAAAAAACTACTGTACTATAAAAAAAAATAAAGAAAAAAAAATTGAGACATGACAACAAGCGTAATGTCACCTGTTTTGCTTGTCAACAAGTAGGGCATTTCGCATGATTCTGTCCAAGACTTCGGCCCCCACAAGTAAACCCAAACGAGTCAAGGGCTTCTCCTTACGTTCCCCGAGACGGAGCCCCAACACACCTCAAGTCATAAAAGCACAACTTGTCATCGAGCAATGAAGGCTGCACGGGAGACAGAAATGGCAAGATACTCTATACCAGGATCGAAGAGATGGATGATTGATTAATGGGGCTTAACGTCTCACATTTTTGCAACTAAGGCTAATCGAGACGATGAGCGTGTGATAATGAAGATGAAAAAGATGATGATGAAGAATAAAGCCACATCCGAATCAGATCCATTGTACGTCGCGTGGGTCGTCACGGGAGTTCAGCAAGGGAGGGCAGGGCCAAGTGGGAGGAGAAATATTCAGTGGGACCGGGGGGGGGGGGGAAGGAACAGGGTCTCCTTTCGTCGCCTCTTATGACTAGCAGAGTCACTCTGGGCCTATTCTACCCCGGGCCGAGACGGGTAGACATGTTTCATACTCGAGTTTAAACGTGTGCAGAGAGCATGAAGTAAAACGAGCGTCCGTCCAGATTGCAGGGGTGAGGACGGGTGGGATAACGCATTGGTCGTAGCTGCGGATGCTGCAGAGCGCTCGAGCCGACTCGCCAGGTAGCGACATCAACAAGCAGAATGGTGGAGACAATACAGGCGCGAAGGAGCGGCCGACCAACAACAGCAATGACGGAGGGAGCACCACGCGAATGTCCCACAACCACGAGAATAGTAATTAGCAATTCCGTATACGTCATCCTCGAACACTAGCACTGACAGTGAGTATCTCAGAAGAGTGTCTCGTGATTTTTGTATTTATTTAATTATTTAATGTCTATCCTATTCAGTTATAAAAACTAATTAACAAAGGAGGACATTAAATAAAACTTTAGGCTATGCAAACAATTAATAATAATGAAATCATAAAAATAACAACAAAAACAAAACAAATTACTGTACTATAAAAAAAATCGAGAAAAAAAAATTGAGACATGACAACAAGCGTAATGTCACCTGTTTTGCTTGTCAACAAGTAGGGCATTTCGCAAGATTCTGTCCAAGACTTTATCCCCCACAAGTAAACCCAAACGAGTCAAGAGCTTCTCCTTACGTTCCCCGAGACGGAGCCCCAACACACCTAAAGTCATAAGCACAACTTGGTCATCGAGCGAAGAAGGCTGCACGGGAGACAGAAACGGCAAAGATACTCTATACCAGGATCGAAAATAACAAAGGAAATGCACAGAAAATAACTCTGTTACACGATGCTCTGTTGCACGATGATGTTATACGAGTGCAGCTATTTTGCTAGTGTTAACGAGTGTTCTGACAAGAGGAAATATTTCCTTCACACAAGGAAGTATTGACGCGATGATTGTAACAGGCCATACAATACCCGTTAAGGGACAAGTAAAATTACAACTAAGACTAGGGAATATGTTATACGAACATACCTTTGTGGTATGCGGTGACAATCTTTGTATGGAAACGGCCTCCTTGGACTAAATAAACAAATTCCAAGTGGACATAATTGTGAGTGAGAACCATTTAAGGCTAGGAAAAATTAAGAAACCTTTAATAAACATGGTTTGGCCGATATCATTAATAAGAAACGAGGTACAGGAGGAGCCATCGGATGGCCCACCGGCTCAAACTCCTCAAACAGCCCACGTTAAGAAACAGGAGGAAGACTTAACTTACACACCAAAGGACCGTAAACCTGTTGTGGTACAACTAGTAAGGGACACTATTGAGACCCGCCCTGCATGATGCGAGCTTTTATGCGAAGGTAGACAATCTGCCTTAATGGACATCGCGGGAGGTTTAAAGGACGTTATCCTGGAGCCAGAAGTTATTCTGATACATGGTATATTGAGTGCGAAAACACTGGTGCACGAGCAAGGGAACAGAAGTGTACGATTGATGATTAATGGGGCTTAACGTCTCATATTTATGCAACGATGGCTAATCGAGACGATGAGCGGGTGATAATGAAGATGAGAAAGATGATCATGAAGAATAAAGCCACATCCGAATCAGATCCATTGTACGTCGCGTGAGTCGTCATATGGGAGTCCAGCAAGGGAGGGCAGGGCCAAGTGGGAGGAGAAATATTCAATGGGTCAGTGGGGGGGAAAGGGGATTGGGGTGTGGACTGCACTTCGTCTGACTTCTCCTCCTCGACCAGTCCGGCTTGGGTGGCCCTACCAGAAGCATACGCTTCCGCCGGCATAGCTCTCGGGATCAACAAAGCACGCAAACCTGCCCACCACGATAAATAAGGTGGCAGTCCTTGGGCAGGCGAATGTCAGTAGGGAGAAAGTGCCGCTTCTGGAACAGATGCAACGGCGCGAGAGGCAGTGTCTGTCAAACATTATCCTGAGGCTATTTTGATGACCGCCATTTTGTTTCGTCTAACGTAACCTAACCTAACCTACCGAACGTAGCCAGCTCCTCGTAGATTTTCCGCCATTTTGTTTTAACCTTCCTAACGTAGTCTTCTCCTGATGGATTCCTTTACCGGTAGCGGGAATCGAACCAGCATCGAACGTAGTCGATTCCTTGGTTTACTAACTGTACTACCGTAAAAGTATTTAAATACTTTAGTGCTTACGAAGAAAAACAACTTGACTTCCTATTATGGTAGAATTACTTCACGAAATTTTGAGAAGGTCGCGTAAATCGAGAAAATGTGTATCAATAATGCATAGTAAATACATTTTTCTAATGTTATTTAAGTACTTCCTATTATGTTGGAAATTTGAAAATCGAAAATAAAATTAGAATTAGAAGTTAAAAATGACACTTTCTCTGAATCGTTATTGTTATGAATTTATCCACTGAAGAATCGTATAAAAACAACGAGAGTGTGATAAGAAGTCATCACATCAAGCACCGAGCTCCAAGAGTGATATGAAGGAAAACCACGAAAAAATTAAGGCGAGCAAATTATTATTATTTATAATATTAAACAACTTCATACCAAAAACGTGTTTTGTTTATTTATTGTGTAATAACATTGCTAGCTTTATGCTACATTTATTACAAAATGGTAATCATTTATTTATATCTCTTTTATAATTTCCTAACTATGTTATATAACGAATTTGTTTATTTATTGATTAAATAACATTTATGGCTATAATTTGCATAACATTTATTACAAAATGAGTATATTATCTTATAACGAAAAGCGAGTATTTATCAATTCTTTATAAAATAATAATAAAACATTACTCGTTACACTGATGTAGAAACTTATAGTTTTTTCTTTATTTTTATTGATGAGCAACAAAATTCTTCACTTACATGAACTTCCGTTAGAAGTGGAGTTTAAAATAGTAGCATGTGAATTTTACTATGAAAGATACTTAATCTTACATCTACACTAATGTAGAATATTCTTACAAAAGCCAGTGATGTTGACAGGCCCGGCGACAGAAACTTTGGGGCCCGTAACTATGTGATCGTTTGTGGGCCCTCTGGCGAAGTCGTTAGCACCTATCAAGCGTAACACTGTTCGATTTCAACTTTGTTGAGTGACGCATGAGAACGAGAGATGTTAAAACGGTTTAAAGTCCAATTATTGTTATGCTCGGCATGCTGTCGACTGTACCTACCTATAAGTACCACATATTACGTAGCAGTAAATATGTATCTGTAAAGTACACATCTAAACACAGCTTAACAGGTATTTTTGATAGGTAGTTAGTTAATTAAAACTTCGAATTATTACTGTAATTGTTTTTTGTTAATAAGTTTCCAAGTACCACATATTACGTAGCACTGAACATAGCTTAACAGGTATTTTTGGTATGTAGTTAATTCAAACTTTTAATCATTAGTTAAATTGTTTATTGTTAATGATGAACATATTACATTTTTTTAAATACACGAGTCTTCTCACTTTTACCGGGGCAAAATCTTTGATGACGTCACTGCAATCTATTGCTCGGGCTGTTTCTTGTTCAATAGTAATAATATAAAGTAATGCCAAACCATTTAATCGCTCTTGAAGCATTGTTCCTCGCATGTAGTTTTTTATCATAGCAAGTTTGCTAAATGCCCGCTCAACTTCCGCGACTGTTATTGGCAGAGTACAGAAAATGCGCAATGCAATACATACTTCTCTAAAGATGCTTTCCAACTGCAACTTGTAAATTGCATACATTCACGGAACATGAGTGAAGAACGCGAGTGGACAAGGCAAGATGTTGAGGTTTGTTTACCTATTATATATTACTGTTCTTCCTACCTATTTCGATTTTCGAAGGAACAAAACAAATGATTCCCTAAATTGATTACCTTGTCGTTAGTATGCCTCGTTTCGTTAGTCTTATTACTAGCTTCACGGAGCCCCCTGAAGTCCGGGGCCCGGTACAGCTGTACCCTTTGTCCCCCCCCCCCTGTCACTGGGCCTGGATGATGATTGATTAATGGGGCTTAACGTCTCATATTTTCGCAACTATGGCCAATCGAGACGATGAGCGGGTGATAATGAAGATGAGAAAGATGATGATGAAGAATAAAGCCACATCTTCAGTGGGGCAGTGGAGGGGGAGGGATGGTCTCCTTTTGTCGCCTCTTACGACTAGCAGAGTCATTCTGGGCCTATTCTACCCCGGGCCGAGACGGGTCCTGGGCCTGGATGTTGAGTGAAAGGGTGTTAAATGAATCTCAGAATCTCAGAATAACGTTTTATGGCTTTAAATACGATCAAAACAGACGATATGAGATGTATCAAATTAAGTCTATCAACCCTAGATGGGTATATAACGGACAGGAACTGGCAATAGTGAGGTAAAGATGTCTAAAATTAGTGCACAGAGTGAAACTAACGTCGAAAATTGGTACACTTACTAATTCAAACATGAGAAATTCAAAAATTTGTGGCTCCAGAATGACATATGAGTACTTTCAGGGTTGTGACCCTAATAAGAGTAATTAGCCAAAATCTCATCACACTGTTTTTGCATCGAACAATGTAGTCATATATGGTATCAAACGAAAGTGGAGAATCAACAGATCTACTTTTTAGAGGTACATTAAATAAATATTAATTATTTTTCTTATTAATCGAGTTATTAATGAAAATAATAAATTTCTCAAAAATTACCAAATAATTGGAATTTGAAACCTCCATTATGGCTTAAGACTTGTATAATGCAAGTCAAATATACTTCTTTCAAAATGTGCGTAGTTTGACTAATTACGCAATTTATAAGTTGATTAATTATAAATGATAGCACAAATGTGGCTCAAAAATACCGTGTTACATATCAAACTTGAGCTCACAACGTGGCAAACACTTTTCAGATATTGATCTTAATGTAAATGGTTTGTCTCCGGAATAACCAAGTAACTAATTAGTTAATTTCGTCCAATAATGACCATCGTCATTTCTCAGTAAACTAGGAAGTAGCCTATATTGTGCGACAAATGTATTAATTTGCAACACCTCTGTGTCACTGCCATTGCAAAGATATTCCCAGATAATTATGCTTATATTTAGTTTGAAAATAATGTTATCATAATAATAAGATTGGTTTTGGTTTCTGCTATCTTAAACTCGGAATATCACAAATCTACTCTAGAACACTGTCCATCGCACAGACATAGTTGAGAACACTGCAGAGATGTCTTCACGCAAGAGCATTTTGGTCCACATCGCACCTTGCAGCCACATCTCACAAGTTCTCGGCAATGCTTCGATACCTGCGAAATGGATAGACAAAATACTTATTGTGCCAGTAAATGGCGCCAGATATACACGATACATAATAAATACGTTAGTCACCTCTGGAAGGACATTCCACAGTGGCTTATAACCTTCTGCCGTGATGCGCCAACCCCAGTCAGTTGGATTGGGAAGGATGGCTGTCTTCTGAAGGCTCTGCTTCCAAATGGGACCGCCTTGATACGCTGCTCTCTTCACGTGCTCTTTCAGCGCTGCTTGTGTTGGTGGGATGTTTTCTAAGGTACGATTTTTCTTCGTGAATAGGTGCTTTCTGCTGCTCATTCACAGAATTGAAAGGTAAAGTGCGGTCGTAGAGAGTGACCACAAAATGTTCTAATATAGAGAGTTGCAGGTCAATTTCTATTATCCGGAGTACTCAACAGAGCAATGAAAACCGGCGTCACAGCTTCAAAATGTTATCATGCTGCCATCACCGTCTTCTTTTCTCTCCCAGAGAATGACGAAACGGTGTCACAACCACTGAACGCATGCCAGAATGCCAATACGGAACATTTTTCTGGACCAAGACTAGTGGCGTACTCGTGACAGGGGATGTACCTCCTGTGTTTCCCAACACCGAATTCTATCCATAGTTGGTCAACATTAAACTGGGTAAACGCCTGCAGTGCAATGATCCGAACGTCCGAGTCTACTGTGCTGATCATGATATTACGCTGACGGCACATGTTCGCATGTTTGACATGTAACAGGAGGCGACTGTCTGCTTCTTCATGGTTGCATGGAGAAATCATGGTGGAATCGATGGAACTGTTGTTAGCTATCACGTTTGATTCAGCAGTGTAGACTAGAGTTACTTTTTCACATGGTATGGTGTCAACTAGTCGATTTGACAACAGTTGGAGCAACTCCTCTTTCTTAGACGACACTTTCAGGAAAGCGTTCCAATTTTTGGGGATGGGTGTTTTCAAGCAAACTTTCACTCGTTCGCCTGTTCCCCTTCTGCATCGGGTGGATGATTTCAGGCTGTTGTCTGAGTAGGTGTCAAAAACCAGATCAATACGTTGGACGCCTTGGCTGCAAGATGTTACGTACCCTTTAAAGGGTTTGTCGCAATAATCTTCAAATGTTGAACATTGCCCTGGGCTTATCTTGTGAACTGTAGCTGCTCCATCTACGATGAGTGACGTCACCGGTGGAATCTTTGGGCAGATGATCCCATGTGGCTCTAAGCACTCCATGAGGTCAGACTTCTTCCCCTTGCGTAAATCATCGACTCTGACAAGGAGGGAAGATCCTTTTTGTTTTCATGACCGGAAAATCCATCCAGATCTCCCTCTCTTGTCTGACTCGCAATGAAGAGCCTGGAGAATAGTGAACAGTCTTCTTTAACAGACAGGAGTTTTGCTCGAGGTTTGTTCTGAGCACCCTTTTTTCCTCTGAACAGCTGGAGATTGTTTCTCTTGATTGTGTCATGTACGGACACTTTGCACTCCACCAATCGTTCCTGGACGCGTATGTGCTGTATTGTTTCAGACCAATGGCATCCGCCGCGTATACAGACTGACTAGAATCGGCGTTCATGATACGTTTGTCTAGAAGGGAAATCAAGCCATTACTCTTGTCCTCCAACATATTTCCATCTGAAAGAAGTATGCATACAACTTTCGTAACGTCCATTAAAAAACGAGTCTCAAACGCAGCTGTGTCTTTTTGGTGTCTGAGATGTTCGTCAACTTTGGAAATCATTGCTGAACTTTCGAATTCTTTGATGATCCTACTTACTTCTGGTGAGGACACTATCTATTTCAACAGTGCATGAAGATTGTCGTAAAGACCGAGAGGACCGCCATCAGTTTTAACGATTTTATTATTCTGTTCATGCATTTGACCGTCAGAAATTAATGGAAATGATCGCTTAGTCCGTCGGGAAGTGAAATTTCCTCTCTGAAATTCTTCCCATACAGATGGAGGCTTGACGGGAAGTTGCCTAAGAGAGTGGACAAACACTGGCAACCACCGAGATTAGTGCGTGTGGTCCAACACGAACATCCAGGGACAAATCTGTGACAATGCTGATACATACATGTCGATGTCTGCGTCTCGTAAGCTTGTTATCAACATAAGCAAAAGAGATTCAAGGACCATTGTAGTATACCAGTATTAAATTGAACAGATTTCTCACGCCTGATGACAATCCAATGTTCTATTGACATGTCTGACTCATTGAACTCTTTGAACTCTCTCATATGGTCATGTAATATGTACATTATGTCAAGTGTGTCTCATATCGAGGGCCTACCGATTGATATATAGCACAATATACCTGTTAGTTCACTACAATATTGCTATGTTTTCAAATTGGACACAATAAAACAATGAATTGCTTGATTATTGCGGGATGATAATTTTTATTAAAATCAATATCTGAAACGTGTTCGCCACGTTGTGAGCTCAAGTCTGATATGTAACACGGTATTTTTGAACCAAATTTGTGCTAATCATTAATAATTAATCACCAATTAATTGCGTAATTAGTCAAACTACGTATATTTTGAAAGAAGTATATTTGACTTGCATTATACAAGTCTTAAAGCCATAATGGAGGTTTCAAATTCCAATTATTTGGTAATTTTTGAGAAATGTATTATTTTCATTAATTACTCGATTAATAAGAACAATAATTAATATTTATTTAATGTTTATTTAAATATAAGATCTGTTGATATTTTCCTTTCGTTTGATACCATATATGACTACATTATTGGATAGAAAAACAGTGTGATGAAATTTTGACTAATTACTCTAATTAGGGCATTACCCTGAAAGTACTCATATTTCATTCTGGAGCCATAAATTTTTGAATTCCTCATATCTGAATTAGTAAGTGTACCAATTTTCACGTTAGTTTCACTCTGTGCACTAATTTGCCATTATATTGGAGATCTTTACCTCAGTACAATAGCTGAAGAGTGAAATGTAATTAATTATATCAGTAATAATAACATTTTACCGTTTTTTTTTATAAATATATTTGTTAATTGTTATTTTATTATTTAGATTTAATTTTGATTCTTTCTTACATTAAGATGGACCTTCTCAACAATATTGGGTTGAAAGAAGATGCTGACTGCATACAGAAAATCATTACCCTCACTGCAGATAAAAAGTACTCTGTACTAAAGTTTATTGAAAAAAAAAAAAAAACATTTGGAGATAAGATT
The DNA here is from genome assembly GCA_945910005.1 of Isoperla grammatica. Lineage (NCBI taxonomy): Eukaryota > Metazoa > Arthropoda > Insecta > Plecoptera > Perlodidae > Isoperla > Isoperla grammatica. Next base: position 102,270,576 of record OX246737.1, read on the forward strand.
CTAGTACTGCTTAAAGATGTTGAAGAAGAAGATGACATTATCCGGAAAATATATATCCCATCTCTTTTCTCTAAACTAAAGCATGAAGAAATTAAAGAACTTAACAAAGAAAAGAAATTCAAACTTATATACAAGGGGAAAAAAGATGTTGGTATGTCTTATCCTGCTGATATAATTGAATTTGTTAAATGAACATTCTGTCATATATTCATATTTAAAAATTTATAAATATTGTTATTAACTTGTACTGTACTGTACTTGTGTACAGTAATCCCTAACAATATGGAAAAGTATGTTTCCTTCTCCATAGGTAACTTGAGATTTTTAGATTCATTCCAATTCATGAGCGCATCATTAGACACGCTTGTTAATAACCTCGCAAAAGATAGCTCATATAAATTTATTTTACTAAAGCACTTTTTCGATGCTGATTCAGTTCCTCTTTTACTTCGAAAAGGTGTTTTCCCATATAGCTATATCGATTCTGAGCATAAACGTATGGAAGGTTGCCTACCCCCTCATTCAGCCTTTAAGAATGATCTCACTGGAGATGATGTCAGTAAGGATGATTATGCACATGCTGTCAAAGTCTGGGAAAGTTTTAACATGAGTGATTTAGGAGAATATCAAGACCTTAATGTAAAAACTGATGTTATTTTACTAGCTGACGTATTTGAGAGCTTCAGACATTTATGTTTGGACTTCTATAAGATTGACCCTTGTCACTGCTACACAGCACCTGGTCTTTCTTGGGATGCATGCTTATCTCACAGTCAGATCCATTTAGAACTTTTTACTGACTTAGATATGTACTTGTTTATTGAGCAGGGGATAAGAGGTGGTTTTGCAATGATCTCACATCGATTTTCAGAAGCAAATAATCGTTACATGAGTGAATTCAACCCTGAAAAGCCTTCCAGTTACATAATCTATTTAGATTGTAATAACCTTATGGTTTATTGTTTATTGTTGTTAAGCAGCTGTAAATTACATTTTAAAACATTTAAGACATACATTAAAAAATGTTTAATAACATTCTATCTAATCTAAGTGACATCTTCATGTCACAATATCTATTTCATCAAAGTAAAGGTCGTCGAGATATTTCTCTTAATTCACATTATATCATATGTTTTAAAAATCCAAGAGATCGTGCTCAGATTCGTTATCTTCCGAGCCAAGTTTGTCCACATAATCCATTGTTTGTTCGAGAAGCATTTGAAGATGCAACATCATATCCACATGGTTATCTATTATTTGATTTTAAACAATCAACACCTGAAAATTTAGGTTTTAGTACATCTATTTTTCCGGGTAATGAGTGCTATGTCTACGTGCCAGTATCCGTTATAAAACAACAACAAACCAAGTCTACAACATCATTTACACATCATGCCTAGCACTGTGCTGAGTCATGAAGACCTGCTTCGTGCTCTTCACAGAGCAAGTCCTGCAATGAGAAAAGCTGTTATCAAAACAGCAGATTGTGGTTTAGTTTAATCAATGTGTGAGTGTGCAGATAACACTTTAAAAGAACGTGTTCCTTTAATTATATCTCAGAAGAAAAGACTAAGTCATCATAAAAAGGTGCTTCGTAGACTTGTACAACGTGGACAATCGTGGACAAAGAAGAAAAAGATTTAACAACAGTCTGGAGGTGCACTAATTCCTCTGTTATTAGCACCTTTATTAGGTTGAATCCTAGGAAGCATTTTTAAAACATAAATCATGCAAAGAAAATGATACTTATCGACCCAGAATCTATTGACAGATTTCATCATCGACTACCACACCCAGTAAACAACACAATGTCTTCACTCGATAGAGAAATGGAACGTATATTAATATTGCAAAATATTAGTGAAGATGAAAAATGGATCAAATACAAACAAGTTCTCCAACGTTTCTTACATTTTACAGCAGAATCTTGCAATCCAATATCAAAACCTCTCATTGATGAGAATAAACTGGAAAAGGAAACCCCAGAAGAACCTTCAAAAGACATAATTAAAATTCAAACTGTTAAATCTATTCCAAAAAAGTATCAAAATACTGCAGAATTGTTGTATGACACCCTTAAAAACTCAGAAATCGTAAGGTGGGATGAATCTGGAAGTGTGAACGTGAAGGGGAATCTTATACCTGGATCTTCAATTGTTGATCTTATTTCTGACCAAGTACGTAATCGAAAAGAAACTAATCCTGAAGGATGGGGCATCTTATCTAAAGTTTAAGCAGAATTAAACATACCTCAAGAATATATAGGAAATACAAGACGAAAGCAATTCATTCGTCATATACAATTAATGAAGCAAACATCAAAATCGCCTCCTCTACCTACAAAGGAGAAGAAGAATATTGTTGATAAAAAGTGGGAAACGTTTAAATTTTGATATGAAAATTGGAACACAACGTTTTCTTTCAAAAATATATAATGATCCATCACACCCAGCCAGATTTTCAAACGCTGATGCGCTATAGAAAGCAGTAAATAAAACTGTTCCTAAAAATGAAATAACTTATTGGTTGCAAAGTCAAGATGCCTACACTCTTCATAAACCTCTAAGAAAACGATTTCCTCGAAACAAATACATAGTCAACAATAAAGATAAGATATGGCACGCAGATCTTAATGATATGCAATCTCTTGCTTAAGTAAATGACGGATACAGATACCTCTTATCAGTGATCGACACATTTAGCAAATTTGCATGGGCTGTACCAATACATACTAAATCAAGATATGATATAACAAATGCATTCGCACAAATTGTACGAACAAGCAAGAGAAAACCAACACAACTGCAAACCGATAAAGGAAAAGAATTTGTGAATAATCATTTTCAAAAATATCTTAAAGAAAACAATATTGCTTTTTATTACTCTAATAATCCAGAAATAAAAGCGAGTATTATTGAAAGGTTTAACAGGACGATGAAAATAAAAATGTGGCGTTACTTTACTTACAATAACAATTATCGATCTATTGATGTATTACCACAACTTCTCCATGCATACAATCACACAGTACATAGAACCATAAAAATAGCCCCTGCAAATGTTAATGGAAAAACATGTTTCAAGTATGGAGGAATCTCAATGTCATTCCAAACAAGTTAAATAAGTCACCAAAATTAAAAGTTAATGAAAATGTTAGAATAAGTAAAGAGAAGGCAGTCTTTGAAAAAGGTTTCAAACAAAATTGGTCTGAAGAAATATTTCAAATAAAAAGAATAATTTTACGAACACCAATTGTATATGTTATTTCAGATTTACAAGGAGAAGAAATTGAGGGGACATTTTATGAACCTGAGTTACAACAAGTACACATACATAAGTCTCAGTTGTTTGAAATAAATAAAATAATTGACAAAAAAGGAGAAGGGCCCAGGAAAAAATTGCTTGTCAAGTGGAAAGGTTATCCTAGTAAATTTTATTCCTGGATTTTTGAGAAAAACTTAAAACGATCAAAATGAGAGATCAATTCCAAATAACACTTTTAAGCAATTCTTCAATGAAATTGTTTCCTAACATCACAACTGCCAATTTTACCACCAAACTTAAAGAACTAATTACACTTCTCGGTGAGTGGGAGATGACTCTTTTTGAGATTAATTTTCCTCAGACATTACTTTGTAACTGAAGGATGTAACGAAATTACTGTAACTTCAACTATAATAGAAAACGACAAGCATGATTGACACTGTGTATGTGAAACCTGGCTACTACAAAAGCACTAGTGAACTTTCAAGTGCTGTGAACAACGCACTTACACCACTTAACACAGGAACTTTTACAATAGATACTGCTACAAAAGGGGGATATCTTGTATTAAACGAAAATATAAAAATATCACATATTCATCTGTGTTCTGAACTTGCAACACAATTAGGTTACGAACCCGATGTTGATATTAGCAACGAGCCAATTGCACGAAATGCAATGACTCTAGGTGCTGGTACACCAAGTCACATATTTGTGTATTGTGACATTATTGAACCACAAATTGTAGGTGATACGGTAGCCCCTCTTTTAAGGATGGTCAACACACGTTATGCAAAACATAAGTTTGGAGAAGAAATAACAGCTTCATTTACAGCTCAACAATACTACCCTGTTTTGAAAAGAGAATTTAGTACTATTGAAATTGATTTAAGAACAAATACAGGGCGAACAATACCATTTGAATCTGGAACATCGTCAGTAGTGCTTCATTTAAGGTGAATCTACCCCCATCTCATTTTATTTTTTTAAATATGCATAAAGACAACATATGGGTTAGTATATGAAATACGCTCATTTGAGAATATCAAAACTAATTTTCAACCCCATTTTGGAGGAGCCGTATGGTATTTACAACGGGTTTTATGAAAAATACGGCTAACAACTACGTTTAAACCACATACGCGTTTGGTATGCGATTTTTTGTTTACACCTTAACCTCACTATTGGCTATGTGGATTTAGGTTGGAATTCATAGTTGGCCCCTACACCTAGGGGCGCCCATTGTTACCAAGGTAACAATTGTTTGCATGTTATTTCCCATAAACAAAACAAATCCATAGCAACAATGGGTGCCCCTAGGTGTAGGGGCCGACTATGAATTCCAACCTTAGTGTTTTGAAATAAGTGTTATCAATATTTGGTTTTCTACGATTTATTTTGTTCTCCGGTACGGAAATTGTATTTGTACCGGCGAGCAAAATAAATCGTAGTAAGCCAAATAATGAAAACACTTATTTCAAAACACTTAATCCACATAGCCAATAGTGACGGTAAGGTATAAACAAAAAATCGCATACCAAACGTGTATGTGGTTTAAACGTAGTTGTTTGCCGTATTCGTCATAACACCCATTGTAAATACCATATGGCTCCTCCAAAATTGGCTTGAAAATTAGTTTTGATCTTCTCAAATGAGCGTATTTAATATACTAACTCCATATTATGTGTTCTTTATGCATATTAAAAAAAAAAATAATAATATTGGGGTAGATTCACCTTAAGTCAACGTTCGAACTGAGGATAACTTTGTTTTGTGATAATGAAACAAGATATAGATGATCAACTTATCAAATATTACACTGATCAAGCACGATCAGGCATTAGTGTTTACCGAGGGTCTCACTATCAGAAAGGTCATGGTGTAGGAGCTTTTCTATCTGGGTTGTTTGAAGCTGCTTTACCTCTCTTCAACAGTGGGTTTCGTACAGTAGGAAGAGAAGCATTATTAACAGGAGCTAATTTGCTTCAAGATATCTCACAAAATAAAAATTTAAAAGAATCCACAAAACTTAGACTTGATGAAGCAGGTAAAAATTTAAAAAGAAAGGCTATTGACAAATTGAATCGTATGACAGGTTCTGGTATTAAAAGGCGGAAACTTGTACACAACCATCATTCACTGGTTGGTGCACATCATGTTAAGAAGCAGACAAATAAGCAGAGAAAGCAGAGAAAATTAATTAAACAAGACATCTTCCATTAATATGTCTTTCTTACACATCAATTCCTCTGAATCTGTGAAGTCAGAGTTAGACATATTTACACTTCCTGTTACACAGACAAGTATTAATCATGGTGAATGGATTCCTTATAAACCTATAGCTGCCCTAAACGATTCTGCGCCTATAAAGTTCGTTGTTGAAGGTCACGGTGATAATTATTTGGATCTTGCTCAAACTTTAATAATTATAAATGCTAAGGTAACCAAAAAAGATGGAACACAACTTGATGAAAATGCAAAAGTAGGTACTGTATGTAACTGGCTGTATGCTATGTTTAGTCAAGTTGACATTATGTTGAATGGAAAACTAATTTCATCCTGATCACAAACGTATGGTCTTGGAGCTTATATCGAAACAGTTTTAAATTATGACATGCCTGCAAAAAACTCACAACTTACAACAAGACTGTATTACAATGGTACAGCTGGGAATATGGATGATTTTGTAAATAATAGTGGACTTAAAAAGCGAATGGAATTTACTAAAAAAAGTGCTACTGTAGAATTAATGGGTAATGTGCATCACGATTTGTTTAACCAAAACCGTCTTATGTTAAATGGTGTTGAAATCCGTTTGAAATTTATAAAGAACAAAGATGAGTTTCATCTAATGTCTAAAGATGAAAATAAAAAAATGGAAATTATTGATGCTACTTTACTTGTAAGAAAGGTTCAAATAAATTCGTCAGTTCTAATAGCTCACAGTCGTGCACTTGAAAAGGCACATGCAAAGTATCCATTTACACGTATTGATATGAAAACGGTAACTATTTCATCTGGTGTACAAAGTAAAACCATTGGTAATCTATTTTTAGGTCAACAACCTAATCGTGTTATCATAGGGTTTGTATCAAATGCTGCTTTAAATGGTAATTTTAAGAAGAATCCTTTTATTTTTCAAAATTTTAATTACAATTACTTATCAGTGTATTCTGATGGACAAAATTATCCCTCAAAACCATTGCAACCTGATTTTGATACTAATCAGTATATAAGTGCTTACCACACTTTATATTCTGGTACAGGAATACATTTCCAAGATGAGGGTAATGACATTAGTCGAGAAGAATATCCTAATGGGTACTGTTTAATGGTTTTTGATCTCACCCCTGATTTGTCAGCGAGTGCAGACCATTGGTGTGTGCAACGTAACGGTAGTCTTCGCATTGAAGTTAAATTTAAAAAAGCATTAACTGAGGCGGTAGACTATAATTTATGCTGAATTTTCAAATCTTTTAGAAATTGTTCGTCATCGAAATATTCTAATTGATTACAGTAGTTAAATAAATGTTGTTGACAACTTCTACCTCATTCTTCCGCTCACCATCAACATGGGTGCTTCGATTGATTTTCAAGCATTCAAAGGAAACGATAATGAGTTTATTATTAAGGAACTTGCAATCATTGATCATAACACTTTTCTTGTAAGACATTGGACATTCAAACCACCGTATGAAGAGAACTGTATTGATAAAATTGCAAGAAATGTTAAGTATTGGCTTGAGTCTAATTACCATGGACTAAAATGGGAGAGTGGTGAAACTGTACTCCAAATTGGAAACTATCTTACAATCTTGCACTGCTTCATATAGTTTACTTTATGTTAAAGGGAAAGAAAAATCTTTATATGTACCTTATTGGTCATCATGTTATTGATTTAGCTGATGTTGGGTGTCCTAGTCTTAAATCACTTCCAATGTTATCATTTTATTGTTCTACTCATCAGAAAGTAAAAAACATGTCTGTGCTCTACAGAACGTGTTTAAACTTGCAAAATGGTTTATGGAACATAGACATGAGCAGTTATTGTGCAAGGCTAACATCATTGAAATATTTTCCAAACGTAAATGTACAGGTTGAAGATTTAGCTAAATCAGGTTTTTACTACACTCAAAAAGACGATACAGTTATACTTATATGTGCTTTTTGTAACATTGAATGTAATCAATGGTTGACTACAGATAACCCTACTGAAGAACATAAACGATGGAGTCCAGAATGTGCAGCCATTTGTGAAGAGTACTCCATAAGTAGCGTTTGTGGTATTTATTGAAAATGTACGCAAATGAACTTGAAGAAGCTCTTCTTAAAGATGAATACACATCATGTATTTACAAAGGTATATTTGCAGCAGATAATTTACCCCGCTACATCGATCGCCCTGCTGCTCTTATTGTCAATACTGATCCTCAAAGAAAACCAGGAAGTCATTGGGTAGCGTTTTTTATTGATGAATTTGGAAGAGGGGAATATTTTGACAGTTATGGTTTACCGCCATTCATTAGAGAACATAAACGTTTTCTAAACCGTCATTGCATGCTGTGGTCGTATAACACTTATCAACTACAAAGCTCCACGACACAAGTGTGTGGTGAATACTGTGTGCTCAAATGAATGTATCGGGCAAGAGGTTTATTTCTGAACGATTTTCTACGGTATTATCATAGATCAAGTTCCACTTATTGTAATGACTTCTGTACAAGACAAAAATTCATTCAAATATTTGGTGACAGTAACATATCTAATAATAATATAAACATATCTAATAATAATATACACTGCGTAAATCAGAGTTGTAGTTCAAGATCAAGGTGAACGTGGAAAACAGAAAAACAAGTTCATAGCTATTTTGTTTAATTACCAGAAGTAAGATCTAATTATTTCACTTCATTGTGAGTGTTTAAACAATGAACATGGAATACAGCAGTTACAAGACAGTGTGTGATGAAGACAAACAGTCATTAGTGTTGTTAAAGCAATTAGTTCATTTAAACGATTCACGGTCGAAAACAATTGTTGTTGGTCTACACTATCAGTTTGGGTTTTATCCGTTAGTGCATATTACACCAAGTACTGGTAATGATGTTAAATTGGATCATCAAGAATGAACTGAATTTGTACGTGAGCTCACACTATTAAACACTTATACATTTGATTTGGTAGACGTAAATAGTGTTCAAGAAAAACAAATTGTGTAGGAGTGACCGCAAGATGATCACATTTTTAATTATAATTAGAATTGTATTGTATTTGTATTATCATTTATTACCAGGCATCATTATATTTTGTTTTATATTAAATCAGTCATTGCTGTGTTTAACCATGTCTTGCAATTCGCACGAGATGACAAAACATTTCAAAATCACTTTCACTTATATAATTTGTTGACAAACTTAACACAAACATCATAATTTTCGGGTATAAAAGAAGCCACGAAGCACTCTACATAGTCAGTTTTTAGGATAGACAGTAGTCCGTCCTGTTGTAAGTTTCCTAGCTCTGCTAGATGATTTTGTTTGTTTCAAGTTTGTCTGTTTGTTGTTTTAAGTTTCCTAGCTCTGCTAGATGATTTTGTTTATTTAAATGTGTTGTTAAAAGTTTCGTATGTGAGTTTTCAAGTTTGTTTTATCAAGAGCTGCAATTCAGCAACCATGTAAGTGATATTTACTTATGTCTCAATAAAATTGGTGTTGTTCTATTTACTGTATTAAATCTAAATCTTAACAATTCTACTCCCTTGACAAAAATGTTGTCATTTAATTCAAATTGTACTCCCGGGGACGAGATGGAGATTTGAACGATTTTTGGCCACGCTCACCTCCTCCCCGCGGCAGTTACAAATGGTGGGCAGCGTGGTGGGATCGTCATGCCTAAAATCAGTGCCCCTGATGTCACACATAGTACGTTACGAAGAAAAAGTTGAGCTTAGTTAAAAAATTAATATTTTCAAGTATATACATTTTGATGCAACAAAATCTAGCAGATAACAGAGAAATTAGACCACTAGTTAACATGACTCCTCCATTAATTGAACCTCCACGTAACGTGGGAGGGTTATTAGCTCTTATTGATAAATTCACGGGAAGTAACCAGGACGTAGAACATTTTTTTGGAACGATTACCATTCATCATTCAACAACCTGGAATAGTGAAACTAAAGTTAGACGGTGAGGCAAAAGAATTTATCGACGTAGAACCAGGCCTACAAACTGCTGACTATAAAACACTAAAACAAAGGCTAATGAACAGATTTAAGATAAAGGAGCATAACTCGACAGCGGTACAAAGATTTACATCTTGCGTACAAAAACCAGGAGAAACCGTGGAGCAATTTGCTACTCGATTAAGAAAAGAGGGAACAAAGACTCGAAAAATAACGGATAACGAAGCAGAAAATAAAATCAGACAGATATTGTTAGAGGAACAATTGTTAGCACAATTTTTTAAGGGATTAAAAGAAACTAAACGGTATGTACTATCAAAATCACCGTCAACTTTTGACGAAGCTGTCAAAATGGCAGCTGAGGAAGAGATGAACGATATCTTAACTCACGGACGCAAGAATGCAATAAACGCTCTCGTAGAAAGTGAAACGCAAATAAATAACATTAATAGAAACCAGAGTGTAAGGCAAACGGTGCAAAACCCGCAAATACAACGGCTAAACCTAAATCCAGTTGGAAGAAGTTGTAACAATACTTTAGCACAGACAATCAACCAATGTTTTAACTGTCAAGGTTTCGGTCACATTTCAAGAAATTGTAGGCAACCGAGACGTAATCAGCAAATCCAATGCTATAACTGCAGGGTCTATGGACACATTGCGAGAGAGTGCGGGCGAGCTAAGTTGTCACCTATAAATAATTACACACATTCCAATCGAATAGCATACCATAACAACCAAGCTCACAGACAAAACAATCGTGATCAAGGTTTTTCAAGTAGGCCAACACAGAAGCAAGGAGAGTGTTTCTATTGTCATAAACTAGGTCATCATAAATACGAATGTAGGAAACGAACCTGGGACATAGAGATGTCGAAACAAAATTACCCAAACGGCCAGGGCTCTCCCTCGCTCGCTTCCCAGAGTGGAGAGCCGCACGGAATAAACCACCCAAACAAATAGTATCACCAAAAACAGTATATGGAATTTCAGCCACCACAGGAAAAATAGTGGAAGGGTATACACTAAAGAACAAAACTCAAACACCCGTAAGACTTATGATAGATACAGGAGCGCAGGTCTCAATACTAAAACAATCATCATTAGCTAAATGAAGCGCGGACGGATATATTTTGTCACATAACCAAGCCGTTTTCTCCGTCTACTCCGAAGCACTTTCTTAAATGTTATAAATAGTAAACTTTCAATACCCTTGTTGTGCAAGTACAGCCGTCAACGTAGTACCCTTAGTAACGGTATTGTCCCTCCCCTACATACCACTACTATATAAACGTGGGTCGTCATTACCATTTATGTATCAGTTTGTGTTCACACGCCGTTTCCACCAGTATCTGTTTTCAGTTCTTTCTGTTCATAGTGTTATTTTTGTGTTGCAAAATGGTTTGGTCACCAAAACAAAATTTTGGACGGTCCATGGGGCCGCAGTCTCGTCGTGCCTTGTTCTGTTCAGTCTGTGGCAGGAGAGGCCATGACGCTCGCCATTGCTGGGACTACAAACCAGCACAGCAACCGGTCCTTGACCGGCAACGACCAGCATCCACCCGGCCTGCTGCCTGGACACGACGGGTGGTCATTTCCCCGCCACCCAAACGAGTAGTCACCTTCGGCCCCCGGACACTGCAGGAACCGGCATCGGAGGATGCCGTCGACCAATTCGTCACCTGGCTCGTAAACCCTGTCAACTCGGACGACGCCCCTGCCAAGCACGGACAACATGATGGCCGCCGATCCAACCGCCACGGTACCCCACGGTCATCACCGCCTCGTTCTTCGAAGCCACCTGCTACTTCATCATCTACGACTCCATCCACCGCCACTTCGTCCTCCGACTCTTCGACGCCACACCCTCTGCCCTCTGAGCACGTGATCATTGAACTTGAAAGCAGTTAACACTATACTTGCAAATACAATCCCTACGGCGACGCATCGCGAGTGCCTTCCGCTCAAGAGCACGGTTTGACCCACTCGACTTACAAACAACCCCGCGTGAGCTGTATTTGCGGAGAACACTCACCAAGCTCACGTGTTCCTACTGCTTGAAGTACCACACTCACCCGTCCCACGAGGAGCCGTTCTGGTACTCGTTGCTGCCTTCGTCTCCACCTCCCGCGGCTAATCCGCGCGTCATCTCCCCACAGGAAGAACTACTAAACGCGCCAGTCTCCCCGAAAACTCCCCCCCTCAGTCCTTTGCAATTTTAACGTCCCCAGGTGTGTTTTTCTTTTTTTTTGGATTTATAATATTGTGCCGTGATGGAACAAACGTAACGAAGTGCGAAGTGATATTCAACATTTTTAAATAAACTGTGTGGGTAGTACCGCATGATAAAAAAGGAAAAACTACCTTGCAGGTAGTTTTTCTTTTCGGTTGGTGGGAGCTATAGGAGTGACAGCAAACTGTAGGAGTGACCGCAAGATAATCACATTTTTAATTATAATTATAATTGTATTGTATTGAATTGTATTTGTATTATCATTTATTACCAGGCATCATTATATTTTGTTTTATATTAAATCAGTCATTGCTGTGTTTAACCATGTCTTGCAATTCGCACGAGATGACAAAACATTTCAAAATCACTTATAATTGGTTGACAAACTTAACACAAACATCATAAATTTCGGGTATAAAAGAAGCCACGAAGCACTCTAGATGGTCAGTTTTTGGATAGACAGTAGTCCGTCCTGTTGTAAGTTTCCTAGCTCTGCTAGATGGTTTTGTTTGTTTCAAGTTTGTCTGTTTGTTGTTTAAAGTTTCCTAGCTCTGCTAGATGATTTTGTTTATTTAAATGTATTGTTAAAAGTTTCGTATGTGAGTTTTCAGATTGTTTTATCAAGAAGCTGCAATTCAGCAACCATGTAAGTGATATTTACTTATGTCTCAATAAAATTGGTGTTGTTCTATTTACTGTATTAAATCTTAATCTTAACAATTCTACTCCATTGACAAAAATGTTGTCATTTAATTTAAATTGTACTCCCGGGGACGAGATGGAGATTTGAACGATTTTTGGCCACGCTCACCTCCTCCCCGCGGCAGATACAATGGATCTGATTCGGATGTGGCTTTTTTCTTCATTGTCATCTTTCTCATCTTCATTATCACCCACTCATCGTCTCGATTAGCCATCGTTGCATAAATATGAGACGTTAAACCCCATAAACAATTACAACAACAACAATCGGGTACAGGAATACATTTCCAAGATGAGGGTAATGACATAGAGAAGAATATCCTAATGGTTATTGTCTGTGGCGTTTGATCTCACTCCTGATTCGTCAGCAAGCGCAGACCATTTGGTGTGTACAACGTAATGGTAGCCTCCGCATAGAAGTTAAATTTAAAAAAGCATTAACTGAGGCGGTGGACCGCATAATTTATGCTGAATTTTCAAATCTATTAGAAATTGATCGTCACCAAAATATTCTAATTGATTACAGTAGTTAATAAATGTTGTTGTTGTTAACTAATTATTCATTCTTCCACTCACCGTCACCATGAGTGCTTCGATTGATTTTCAAGCTTTTAACGGAAAGATAACCAGTTTATTGTTAAAGAACTTGCAATCATTGATCACAACACATTTCAAGTAAGACATTGGACATTGGACAAGAAATGCTAAATATTGGCTTGAGTCTAATCATCATGGACTGAAATGGGACAGTGGTGAAACGGATTACTCAAAATTGGAAATTTTTTTTAAATCTTACACTGCATTATATAGTTTACTTTACGTCAAAGGGAGAGAAAAATCTCTGTATGTTCAAAGCCTTATTGGTCGCCATGTTATTGACTTGGCTGATGTTGGATGTCCCAGTCTTAAATCACTTCCAATATTATCTTTTTATTGTTCCACCCATCAGAAAGTAAAAAACATTTTTTGTGCTCTGCTGATGGGATACCGCCATGGTCGTGGCTGCCGATGCTGCCGAGCGTTCGAGCGAACAGGCAGAGCGGCGGAGGACGTATAGACGCGAACGAGCGGCAGAGCAGCAACGGCGATGACGACGAGAGTACGATAACTATCGACGACGTGAATGGTCAGTGGGCGTTACAGTTTCATACTCGAGTATAAAGGTGCACAAAGAATATGAAGTAAACAAGCTTCCGTCCAGCTTGCAGGGGTGAGGACGGGTAGGATAACGCCCTGGTGGCAGCTGCTGATGCTGCAGAGCGCTCCAACCGACTCGCCAGGTGCCGACAACAAAAAGCAGAATGGTTGAGGGAATACAGGCGCCAACGAGCGGTCGAGCAGCAACAGCAATGGCTGAGGGAACACCTCGCGAAAGTCTCACAACCTCAAGCATGGTAATTGGAAATTCCGTTTACGTCATGCACGAACACGAGCACTGACAATGAGTATCTCAGAACAGTATGTCGTGTTTGCAGGAGTGAGGATGGATGAAACAACGTCCTTGTTGCGGCTGCGGAGTTCAAGGACCCGCAACCAGGTCCTAGTGAAGTGCAGCCAACGCGATCGCCATCACCTGCGAGACCATCCTCCCGCTCGTCGTCGTCGTCGTCGTCGTCCTTCTCCTCCCAACCTAGTCCCGGAAATGCTCACTGGGGTGGCGGTGGGCAACGGGGCTTTCGGGTCATCGGGGAAAACGATCGTTTCTACAAACATTTTAAATCTATGTACAAGGACGTAATGAAGTAAGATCCCGTTCCCGAAAATGTCGAGCCTGAACGTGGTTCGAGGAGGTGTTCGACAATCTGATCGCATACTTGCGCGGTCGAACGCCTACCCACTTCAGGGTAGGCATGGAAATACACAGTTTGGCTTCGGCCGAATGTCCCATGTACTTAACGTACCGTCGCATTGATCAGCTCGATGGTTCCGTCATCATGAACCGGATTGACGCTGTCGGTTCAGTCCAACGCAGAGTTTCTCGTCAGCGGCCCGCTAATGGTGATTTTTGGGTACACGGAATTCCCGCGGGGAAAAGGACGACGACGCATTTGGCAGACGGAATCGTGGGACGATTATCGATATAGAATTAGGGGGATCATTCGAATAGTGAACGACGACTTTCTATGTCTCTCACGTGCACTGGTCGTTGCCAAAGCGAAAGTGGACGGCGATAAAAAAATGTACAAACGCCTTTTACAGAACGATGCGCCTCAGAGGGACGCTGCGATCGCCTTGTGTCGGCAGGCCGGCGTCGATCTACGTCAGGGAGCCGAGTTACGCAAGGTTCCCTTGTTACAGGCACTGATGCAAGGCTAATCCATTACCGTGTTCACCCAGCGCGACGGTAGCGATGCAATTCACGTGGGGCCCGAATCCACTGTCGCCCACCCACGCCGACACATCGACCTGATTCTCATTGACGGTCATTTCGATGTGATTGCAAAATTAAATGGTGCTTTTGGTAAGGGATTTTACTGTCGCTCGTGTATGCAGTCAGCGAGCGAAGACCATAGGCACAGGTGCGTGGGTGCGTGCGAAGCATGCGAGGTCGTAGGATGCCACAATACGCCAGTTGACAATGCAGATGAGATTCACGAGCGGTGTGCCGACTGTAAGGTGATGTTTCGCAGTCGCCAGTGTTACAACAATCACCGCGAACAAAAATTTTTACGCAAACAAAAGTCCAAGAGTGACATTTGCAAATTTTGTGAATCTTGTGAAAAGTTTTAGAAAACCACTAGTAGACATAAGCATGTATGTAACATGGTCAACTGCAAGGTGTGCCAAGTGGACAGACCTACCAATCATTCCTGTTTCATGGCAGTCTCGCGTGCACCAATCTACCCAAAGAAACTGCTTTACATCTTTTTCGATGTTGAGTGTACGCAGATTCTTCCGTTTGAGGGCAGGGTGAACTGTATGGAACACGTACCCAATTTGTGCATGTCACAACAGGCGTGCGACACCTGTTACGATCGGGAAGTCGCGAATTGTCCGTAGTGTGGGTGTGGCATTCGGGAACGCGCATTCTCGGGTGATAACACGATCGGAGATTTTGTCGACTATCTCACGATGCGTAGGCCTGGCTTCACGGAGGTACGCAGCGTCGCACACAATTTCAAAGGGTACGACGGCCAGTTCAACTTGAGGTATATGGTCGAGAGAAAACAGTGAGGCCCGAACTGTTGATGAGACAAAGTCACGTATTGTGCATACGAATCGACGAGTATTGTTTCATAGACTCTTTGAATTTTTTTCAAATGGGTTTGTCGAAACTCCCCCGAATGTTAAGCTTGCCTCCCGAACTCGCCAAAGATTACTTTCCATATCTCATGAACCAACCCTAATACTACGACTATGACGGAGACATGCCCGACGTGGCGCTGTACGATCCCGATTCCATGCGCGTGGAAGAACGCGACGCCTTCGTGAGGTGGTACCAAGAACAAGTGGCCGCCGGTGCACGATTCAATTTCAAACACGAGTTGAAATCGTATTGTCGCAAAGACGTGGAAATCCTTCGTCGGGCGTGCGTGAAATTTCGGCAAGATTTCCTTGACGTGACGGGGGTAGATCCTTTCGGAGAAGCCATCACCATGGCCAGTGCATGAATGTTGGTTTTCCGGCGTAGATTCCTCGAACACGGCGATCTGATCGGCATCGCACCTCGAGGGGGTTATCGTCTGGAAGACAGACAGTCGCACACCGCTCTCATGTGGCTCGAGTTTGAGTCATACGAGAGGAACGTGCGCATCGCCCACGCCGGCAATGGTCGCGAAGTCGTCATCCACGGCAAGAGGGTGGACGGTCACTACGTGGACGCACAAGCAGTGGACGTGGTGCTTGAGTTTAACGGTTGTTTCTACCATGGCTGCAACAATCAGGAAGCGTTCGTGTATGAAGACTCAAATGTGACCATGGGCAAGAGACTTCAGGCCTGGCACGAGAAGAGAGACCATCTCGAGCGCCACGGCTGCCACGTGGACGTCATGTGGGAATGCGAATTCGAGAAGCGCAGGTGAACCACAAAAACCCACAAAAAGCCTACGGTTCGGATCTGGTGGCCGGCACGGGCATCGGGCCCGTCAATAATTTCATGTACTCGCTCATCGAACAGCTGGACGTCATGCTCTACGGAAATCTCATCTCGCTTCCGTCCACGGCCCACCCGTATCGCGCCTACATCGAGAACCTGCTCAACTACGACGCGTCGGCTAAGGCGTCGCACCTCTCCAGTGTCATGTTCTACAACGACACACCCGACGCTATTGATAGTATGACCGATAATAAGGGACTTAAGACCCGCATGACCGTGACTGATAAGAGTCAAATCGTGGAGCTCATGGACCGTTTCACTGTGACATATTCAATCAACCAAGGTACCTCTTGAATGGTGTCGAATTAAAGAACAAGATTGTGCAAGCTCACGAAGCGTTTCATCTGATGGCTGCCGCCGCGACTCCCCAATACAAGACCAAGCTCGTGGACGCCACGCTCGTCGTGCGCAAGGTGCGCGTGGCGCCCTCCATCCTGCTCGCACACCACGCCGCCCTACAGAAATCTCCCGCCAAGTACCTTATTTCGCGCAGGGATCTCAAGGTCATCACAATCCCCGCCGACATCCAGAGTAAGACGATCGACAATGTTTATCTAGGACAGTTGCCAAAGCATGTCATTGTAGGCTTCGTCTCGAATGCGGCCTACAACGGCGACTTCACGAAGAACCCGTTTAATTTCGAACATCATAACCTGAGCTTCTTGGCCATTGTACATGGACGGACAACAGCTACCCTCGAAACCGTTTCAATTGGATCTCGTAAAGAACGAATACATACGCGCCTACAACACGCTGTTTTTCGACACGGGCATTCACTATCGCGACGAGGGTAACGACATATCGCGAACGAATTACTCAAAGGGCTACTACCTGGTCGCCTTCGATCTCACGCCAGACCTAGCCGCGCATCTCGGTCATTGGAGTCCTCAACGTAACGGTAATCTTCGCTTGGAAGTACGTTTCGAAAGCACCCTCCAGAAACCAATCAACTGTATTTTGTACGCTGAATTCGATAGCTCGATCGAGATCGACAAGAAGCGCAATGTGAGTGTCGATTATAGTAATTTAAACGATTGCGCATGCGCACATAGGAGCACACGAACCATGAAATACTGTGGCGCGTGCGTATCCGAACATCAGTTGTAAGTGTCCTGCATCGAAGGTCATCAACGACATGTGTCAGAATAGTGCTGTCGTTGACTTCCAAGCATTCTACGATAATTCTAACACATTTCTCCTCAAGGAACTCGCCGTACTAGTTACCTCTACGAGGCGCTTACAGCAATGGACCTTCGACTCGCCCAACGCCGAAGCGGTGCTCGATCCGCAACAACGTGCGACGAATAAGTGGCTCACCGAACGGTATCACGGGCTCGAATGGTGTTCGGGTGGCCTTGGTTACGAAACCATGCGCACCCTCGTTGCTGCCCACACGAATCAGTTTCACATGCTTTTCACAAAAGGTACGGAAAAAGTATTGTTCCTGTCTAAACTCCTCGATCGTGTGGTACTCGATCTGGAGCTGATGGGATGTCCGTCGCTCAAGACGTTGCACTACGACGATTACGAGGTCTCGTGTCTGCTTCCTCAGCACGCCAATTCTAGTCGACAGTGCGCATTACGTAACGCCTTTCGTGTGGCCAAGTGGTGTAGTGACAACGCACCATCATGTTTGGCAGCGACATAGAACGGGCCCTCTACTGTGACCCTTACGCGTGGCGACACTTTCGCGGCGTCTTTGCCGCCGAGTCCCTACCCGTCACGTTACGACGCCCCGCAATGCTGGTGGTCAACACCGAACCTCTCCGCAGTCCCGGAGCTCACTGGGTGGCCATACACGTGGACGCGTGCGGCCGAGGAACCTTATTCGATTCCTACGGTCTACCACCCATCGTGACGACGCACTACTCGTTTCTACAGTCCCAATGCCCGTCGTGGACTTACTACCCTTTACCACTACAGGGATTTGCTTCCACGGCATGCGGACAATACTGCGTGCTATTCCTAGCGCGAGGAGGATGTCTACACGAGTTCATCGACCATTTCGATGCGAGTAAACCACGTGACAACGACGCCAAGATCACTCGCACGTATCGTCACCACTACGACGTCGGGCGAGACGGACGCCATGTCGGACAACGGTGTCGTGCTCGCCGTCTCTGACTCCTGCACTTTTTTGCGTAAGAATGATGTTCTATTATAATACATTTTTGTTTACAAATGGACTACTATGTAACATTATTTTTAGATATAAGGGAAAATGTTTTCCTATTAGATAATTTACTAACATGTTATGTAATACCCCCCTCTATACAATGTATGTAAATACATATAGCTTATATTATTATTATTTATTATATTGCAGTAATGCGAATGCAAAGACATTGTAAACACTACTACAACTATCGCCACTTTCAATGCATCACTGTACTTGAAAATAATCTTAGTAATAAATAGGTATGAATAATGTATTCTCATTTGTTTTATTTACTATTTATACCTTCCTCACTCGCATTCCCATTATAAAGAATACTGGGAATGATGATAGTGCTCAGTTTGCCTTGTGGAACTCGAAAAACAGGACATATTATGGATATGTGGCAATTGCTCAGGTTAGAGTGTACGGCCCTACAAAGCATAGTGCCGGCCCATCCGGTACACTATGTACAAGACGCCTGTTTTTCCGGCCAATGGCTAAAAAACTACGAAAAAGCATTAACAGAGAGTCTACGTCCCGCACCCCGCCGTGTTCAACGGGGGCGGCGACATAGACTAAAGTCCGCAGCACGCCGACTGGGACGTGCGCAGCAAGCCTGCCGGATCCGGTGCTTACGGGTCCTAAAACAGATGATGCTGTCTGCGCCTGTGACTCGTCGGTGTTGTCGGTATACCGCCCATTAAGAAAGCGTACACCAGGAGTTATCCCGGGCAGAGCGGGGCTACCGGACACTCTACATCTCCGAGGAGCCGGAGCAAAATATTCCGCCCCCTGCGGGGCCAGTGAGTTGTCCCTTGGGAAAGTAAGAGTAAGTACCATATGCTATATGACTTATATTAGAATATAGAAATAAAGGAAAGTGTTGGTAGGGTCAAGAGTCCTTTGGTCCTCCTGACCACAAAGTCAGCATGTCTATGACCAAGCGGGGTAAAGACGTGATGGTGATCTTTAGTAAGGGCGGACGCGTAATGTTGTGGTGAGGATTCGGCTTCGGCTGTGTGATGGGTAGTAACTGAATGTGAGGGGCGGTATGAGAGGTTAATTCCGTCGTTGGAACATGAATAACGTCACGTGGGGGCGTAGAAACGGACGTTGTCTTACTACGTCTTTACTCAACACCCACTTGCGTTTCCAAAACAGTAAAGCTAAAAGTATAGACAAACTTGCACCTGAAAGTGAGAATCCCATAGTGTGTGTCGGAGTTCGCTTATATCTGATATGGAACGGTAGAAGAGTGGGGGTAGCTTTTCCCAGATTTACCAAGAATAGTTACAATTTGATCGTGCGAGCCTACCGTGTGTGTTAAATTGGCTGCCGAGTCATAAGTAAGGCGGTTAATGAATTGATATATTCACAAAATGTTAAACGTAATAACAAGATCATAAAAGGACAATTAGTGGATGCTCCACTTCCGCGGTCACCTGTACATAGTAATGAATTAACAATTACCATGCCTACTGATAAACAAGGGAAATTTTCACAGAAATCAGGGTGAATCAACACGCTTCAGCATGACGTCATCGAGAAACAATGTGACGTAGTGGATTCTTCTCACCTGGCTAGTACGTCATCAGCGGGACTGACGTCACCAGCGGCTACAACTAGCATCACGGGAGAACCACCTCCACCTACATCCCTGTCCACTAACAACATTTGGGATCTTACTCACTTACCACAGAATATCCAGGAAGAGACCAAACAGTTACTTAACGAATTTTCAGATGTATTTTTTAAGAAAGGTGATAAAATGGGCATCACAACAGGTGTTGAACATAGGATTTTCACAGGCAATGCGCAACCCGTCCGCCTTAGGCCATATAGGACTCCACATGCCCTACAGTCGATAATGGAGGACAAGATTCAGGAGCTATTGGATAAAGGAATCATTGCACCCTCTCAATCTCCCTCGCGCGAACCCTGTATGTTGGTCAAAAAGAAGGACACGACAGCGGACCCACAATATAGACTTGTAACAGATTTCAAGATGGTCAACAGTGTAACAAGACCTGATCCATATCCAATGCCATTAATTAATGAAACAATGGACAGGTAAGCTGGGAAATTTTTTTTTATAACTCTCGACATATGTGATGCATATTATCACATTCCAATCGCACAACAAGACCAGGAAAAAACAGGGTTTTCCATCACTACTAACCATTATGAATATAAAAGCCTTGCTATGGGATTGACTGGCGCCCCTGCAACATGGCAACGTCATCTGGATGCAGTATTCAGCGATATGCGCTTTGAACAACTCCTTCTGTACTTGGATGATTTGGTATTATACACAACGACAAAAGAAGAACATCTGGTACGCCTTCGGCAAGTATTACAACGTTTACGGGACGCTGGGTTAAAATTAAAGGCCAGCAAGTGCCACTTTTTGAAAACAGAAATTGGTTATTTGGGCTATGTTGTTGACACAGAAGGTGTTAAACCCGCACCAATTAAAATAGAGCAATTAAAACTTGGCCTCAGCCCTCTTCTGCTAAAGCAGTCAAACAATTTTTGGGTTTTATGAGCTTTTATCGACGTCACATACCGGACATGGCGGCTCTTAGTAAACCACTTACAGATTTAACAAGAAAAAATGCTACATTTACTTGGACTCAACAACATCAACATGCATTTGCTACATTGAAGCAAGCTATATGCAGTGACTCCATCTTAACATTTCCAGATTTTAGTAACCAATTTATTCTTACAACTGATTGTTCTCAATACGCCGCAGGCGCTGTACTAGCACAACGTGTTAAAACGGTGCAGAGAGACCAATCGCGTTTGATTGATTGATAAATGGGGCTTAACGTTTCATATTTATGCAACTATGGCTAATTGAGACGATGAGCGGGTGACAATGAAGGTGAGAAAGAGATGATAAAGAATAAAGCCACATCCGAATCAGATCCATTGTACGTCGCGTGGGTCATCATACGGGAGTCCAGCAAGTGAGGGCAGGGCCAAGTGGGAGGAAAAATATTCAGTGGGACAGTGGGGGGGGAAAGAGACAGGGTCTTCTTTTGTCGCCTCTTACGACTAGCAGTGTCACTCTGGGCCCAATCGCGTTTGCAAGTAGGCAACTTTCCCCGGCAGAAACTAGATACATAATTTGGGAGCGGGAAGCAGCCAGCGTTATTTGGGCAATCCAATATTTCTGCCAATATCTCTTTGGACGCCGTTTTGTTACACGTTCAGACCATTTACCCCTCAAGCAATTATTATCCGTTTCTAAATTATCTTCAAGGCATACACGTTGGTCTATCATCTTGGCTGAATATGATTTTGAATTTGAATACAAGCCAGCCTCCCAAATTCAACATGCTGACGCACTCTCACGTTTACAAGTAAATACTACTAATGACGTCACTACAGATGGTATTGACCGAGCTACCACTGAAAATGTTGAACCAATTTGGTATAATTAACGTATTGTTGCAGCTCAACAAAAAGATAGGCTGTTACTACCGATTATTAATAAATTAAAGGAAGACAATTATAGTTCTGAACAATACGCATTAGCAAATGGACTATTGTATAAAATTGAAGCGGTTAATGAACCAATTGATTAATGGGGCTTAACGTCTCATATTTATGCAATGATGGCTAATCGAGACGATGTGCGGGTGATAATGAAGATGAGAAAGAAGAATAAATCCACATCCGAATCAGATCATCATAAAACATAACGTAACATGTCACATCAAACATGTTTATTATTACAAGGAACAAACAGTACTTGTCAATTGTCAAAAACATTGTTATACTTTTGACGACAATAAGGTTCAGATCGACGTAAATCTACCCCGAGCCTGTTAATGACTCTATCGACATCAATGACGACACTGCGTTATCGCAACATTCCAATGACTCTCATCATATTAATCACGACTTAGGTCAAAGTGGATTACATCAATATAGGGACTTCACGGACAAGGAAATCCAAGACCAATTACTCAAAGACGAAGCTGCTAATAAAAGGTCATATGACCTGATGCCAAGTACATGTGGCAAAATTGACATTGACTACAGTCAACAATGGATTTCTACTTCAAACCAGCTGAGTACTGCTCACGGACAAACACCTACATCATCATCATCAGTCTTTTCACAAACCGCTACTATACAAGGGACAGCGGCTAAAATTAAACCGAAAATACTGTCGAGAAGGCACTTACGCGTGTATTACCAACAAGGACCAGTTCCAGATTACGGCAACCATCATTAAAGGCTATTGAAAATATGCAAATGGTCAGAAAAACTAATCAATAACTTGATATTATTATCACCGTTTTGTTTCTTCTTTTTTATGTTTAGTGGCGATTATGTCTCACTACGGCGATTTGACGGCCTTACCAAGGAACGAGCTCTTGGACATCTCTCGTATGCGGTCGGCGAGAATCAACGGAACCAGACGCATTGTTGTCCGGGTGCATGGTACTGAGTACATTTTACCGCCACAATACAATGAGTTCCCGGATATCGCACTACACACATCGCGCCAGCGCGGCTCAACCACATTCCTTATTATCGATAACTGAGACGCCGTTATTCTGGTTATGATGTACTAACCAATTTATTCTAAACACACGACCCCCCCCCCCCCTCCCCAATCCCCTTTAGGCCACACTTAGAAAACGCAGCTTGCCTTCCCCATATATTTTCTGAAGTTCAAGTTGTTATTAAGGTTTGATTTCAACGTTTGACGTACAGGTTAGGGTTTTGCGCGTACATTTACCGTGCACGATTTTTTTTATTTAGTTTTACTTATTCCTTGGTGTAAATGCAGCGCCACCAACGTCTATTGGGTATTTATACTTTACGACGTTACGACACTTATGGGTATACACAGGGGTCGAAATTAGCGCTCGCCCGCTCGCCCGAGGCTAGTAAAACTTTGCTCGGGCTAGTAAAAATCTTATTTCAGTAGCCCGACGGGCGAGCTTACAATTGCCGTTCAAAAAATCATAATATTTCGCGCCGATCACCTTGCGAGTTTCCAGTACTTACCAGTACTTACTCCAGTAAGAAAACTTGCAAAAGCTCTTTAGTGAGACACTTGTAAATCACGGAGTCGACATTGCAGCGCTAAGTGTTGAGTGGGAAATGTTTAAATCCAAGGTTCTGAAGCTGGAAACAGGTCAAACTAATGAGGTTTGCCCTGCATTGCTGTCAAAAGAAATGGGCCTATCAAACTTAAATAGATTGTTTCTTTTGTTGCTTTCTCTCCCAACAACTTCAGTAGAGTGTGAGCGTGGCTTTTCTCACATGAAAAAATTAAGTCTGATTGGCGGAGCAAATTGGCAACTAAAACAATGTGTGACATTTTGCGCATCAAATTGATGAAAACGTCGATTGAAAAGTTTGATCCTAAACCAGCAATTGAATTGTGGATAGCAGGTGCATTACGCCAAAGACGACCAGATAATAAAACATTCAAGAAGAGGCGGGTTGATAAAAGCACTGACAGTTTGCCAACATCTGGGGAAGAAGAAGATGAAGAAAATGATGATGATGAAGAAGGAGTAGAAGAAGAAGAAGAAGAAGAGCAGCTGGAGGAGGAGTGTCTGCAATGAGTCAGTATATAAAATTGCAGGTGTGAGTGTGACTGTTACCTATTGATATCCGAGAGTTACATTGAAGAGGGAATAATGACAATGCGTTTTTAAGTTTTTGTAACTTATTATATGAGCAGTTATTTTATTATATGTGGGGGCCAGAGGTGTGTATTCAAGTAAAAAATATAGTAATTTTCATAAATGTGTTTACAGATAGATACAGACTACAGCAGTATATATCTCACGCTAAGTCACAATGCATCTTTTTTAATATCATATAATCATATAATTTTCCATTTAAAGTAGAACATACAAAAAATAAAAACCTTTTCATTTAGGCCAACAGGTTTATTATGGTAAACAATAGTTCCCACTCACTCCCTAGTCCCCCATAATAACACGTCAAACCTGGCGAATATTGTGAGTTGTGACCCAAAACTTTCATGCATGAATAATGATCGTTTTACATCAATATACCTATTTCATTACGGGCTAGTAAAAATGGTCTCGGGCTAGAGAACTATTGATGCAACTAGCCCGGAGGGCTAGTGGCCAAAAATGTTAATTTCGACCCCTGGGTATACATAATGTATGTGATTGTATCCCCCCCATTGTTTTGACATTGATGAGAACCGTACTACGTCAAACACCCACTTTTGGAGACGCACCCTAGTGGAAACGGAAGCATGCGTCGGATTTCGGCCTAATTAACCCTGTCGAGCTTGGTATCCACACAACCTTAATTAAACGTCCGTATAACCACTATATTTAGTATTGAAATCAAACCGCCGTAAAAGAAAGTTACTCAGGTTAAATCACCCGCACTGTTATGCAACTACTTATGCACGAACTATTTATGTTCACAGTGCGCGGTTCATGCATTTTCATTCACAAATCTCTTTCGCACATCATATTTCTTCCCCTTCATCTCACCAGTGCATCTTCAGTCAGCTAATTCCGTCATTAATCAGGTAACTAAAACCATGTTTTTCATAATGACAAGTAATATTATTTGGTTATTGTTCGACCTTCCTTTTGGATTAACTATAGGGCACTACCAACACCAAAAGACAACAATGAAACAAATGAATTGAATCAATAGACAAACAACAAGCTGTCAAAAAAAAATATCTTCTGATTTTGGAAAACAAAACAAAAAACAAACAAATACACAAACAAAACTTTCAATAGTCGTTGTCCATTATTCAAAGTTTTAAATGGCGAGCAGTTACTATTGCTACACTTGTTTTTATTTCTATGGTTGCTATTTTATTATTTTGACAGCTGATAGTTTGTCCATCAGTTCAATTCATTTGTTCCATTGTTGTAGTCCTGATGTGACGTCAGTTGCGGGTTCCCTATTGAACCGGATCAGGACACAGGCACTATGTTCTTGCGCCAGCCTGATTTATTATTGACAGGTCTATATTGGACTATTACACTTGATGTTAACATTTCTGACTATGATCGTATTCTTGATGAGTTCATTCACACAGTTAATAACATTGGAAACTTCAGCCTTTTTTCAGGCTAGTACAGATATCAATGCCTTAATTAATAAAGAAACCACTCTTATTCTTAAACAAGCCACGTAAGTCCGTTCGAAATTATGGAATTTATACCACACACTTATACCGGGACATCCACGTGGCAAACGATCGCCATTTGACTTTGTTGGGACGGGTTTGAAGTTTCTTTTTGGAGTTCTCATAACACAAGACTTAGATGGCGTTAATTAACATATCAATCGCTTATCAGTGCAATCTGAAGGCCTAGTTCATCTCATGAAACAACAAATTACGTACATTAAGGATAATTCTGCCACAGGCGATCAAAACACTAAGGACATTAAGATAATCGCTCGTACAATGATTGAGTTAAATCATAGAAAAATTTATATGGAAAAAAAATTCATAGCAAGTGCACATGACGAAACATTACTCATTACAGCATTGTATACCATCCAAACTAATTTCCGTACAATTGAGAACACATAAATTAATATTAAAGAAGACATTGAGCAATTAGGAACTGCCCTTTCAGTTACAGCGCTGGGTCGCCTGAGCGAATATTTCATAACGCCTACTCATTTATTACACCTTTTGACTACCATCGAACCTCACCTCCCACAGGGTTTTTCCCTTTTGACCAGTGCCTCTATTGATCAGATGTACCTTTATTATTCCCTATCGAATGTCCATTTGGCACAGTACCGCCTAACTGCCAAGCATTTGGACGGAACCTTATATTTGCTTCTCATACGTCCAATACCACGAGTATGAGTATACATAAAGGCCCATCATTCACTATTCCCCAAATAACGACTATAATGTCCATTATTACTAACACGACTGTTACTAATGTATCCCATATCATTGGCTCCCCTGATCAAATCGATACCATCCTTTCACGATAGGGTAAATCCCGCGTGGACGCTCCCACTATCCCCTTTCATGAATGGCAGCAGGAGTTGGGACAGTCTTAACATGCCTCGTTGTATGAACAAACTTCAACCCATCATTATGCTGCATCTGCATTTGGAATTGCATTACTAATTATGTTAGTTCTTATCATATGGTAGCGGAAGTATTTACGTTCCATACTACCCTGTTTTTTCCCAGAAACCGTAGGACTCAACGCCCTAACATTATTTATGTACCGACCACCAGCAGTTCTCAACCAGAACACGATAATGTAGAATTAAGGGCGTTACCTTCAAGTCTTAGTACAGATGCCCGAGTTCATATTGAAGAATTACCCCACAATGTCCAATCACCTCCTCGTATTTATCCCCTTTTAACGTAATTCCACTCATACATTACATAATGCTCACGTTACATCTTAATATCATGTGACATAATTCATTCTTCTTTTCAGGAATCACTTATCGTTCTTATGTTACAGACCAAAACGTCGTTGTTTCGTCTGCCATAAACGGGGACATTCCATGGCAGACTGTACTTCCTCACGCTATAAGGCTTTCGAGTTGACCAACTGCTCCAAAACCAACTTCCGCATGCAGCTATTGGATTGGTTAATCATTATTAAAAATTGGCATCACGAATCTCGCCACCCTGATGGCACACAGGGCCTTGAAGGGGCGGCTAAAGATTTGTATGCCTCCTTTCGACCCCATGCACACCAATATTATTTAAAATATGGCATCTCAATATACACGCAAATTACTAAAGAATTCCCTGACGTAGAATTACCACCATTATGTCCCCTTGATTCTTCTCCATGGACATAACTTCTTTTCATTAACTAACGCCATACCCCATTACACTTTTATTACCCTCAACTATTTGCATTCTTAATATAATAATCGTATCATTCTCGGCCGTATTGTTCCCTCCACAATGGCATATGTACAAAATAATAATTTTAACATCTTCTATGGCAGTTGAAATAAAAGATGCTATATTTTCCATTGGATATTTTAACTACTGTATTGAAGTTTTCCATTTTGGACAAAAATGATAAAAATCATATAATTAATTTTTTTTTTTTTTTTTCATAGAATGTTACTGCCACCACCAGCGAGAGCGATACATCAACCGTGAGTGGTACAGACGGTTTGCTTGGGGTACCTATGCCCCCACCACTGCTGATGCACGAAATGGTGCAGTTATGGCTGCAGCATTCTGCAGAGGTAATAATAATAATAATTATTGTTGTTATTATTATCATTATTATTATTATTTTTATTTTTATATTTTTTATATATTTTTTTTTTTTTTTACTTTAGTGTCAAGCCGACGAGGATAGGGACGCCGCTAGGAGGCAAATATTGATACAGAAGCAAATAAGACGGCGTGCCCTCGAAAGGGAACTAGAGGAGGCGGAGCAGCGGCGGGAGCGGGAGCGGGAACAATTAAACATGATCGGAGCAGCAGAAGCAGCAGGGGTAGATGAGTGGGAGCGGGAAGCAGCAGAAGCGGTGGAGCGGGAGCGGGAACGAATTATTATGATCGTGGCCGCAGCAGCAGCAGCAACAGCAACAGCAACAGCAACAGCAACAGCAACAGCAACAGCAACAGCAACAGCAGATGAGGAGAGGCAACGGCAGGTACGATTAGCGGAGGAGATGTTGAATGAAGAGGAACGAAACATAGTTTAAGGTACATTAAGAGACAATTTGCGAGGGCTATACAGAGATTCGTATCAACAGGCTGTTTTAGCCCTCGACGATGAGTTGGTTGAAATATCGTCTCGAACAGTAAATCGTGTTGTTAGATATTATATCGCAATGGTGATGCGATTGCGGCCGGAGTCTCCCCGTGATTGGGCGAGAGAGACAGAAACGGAAGTGTAATGTAGAGTGCGGAAGAGTGTGGTGTAATTATAATATTCATAATCAGTGATTCCAATCGCGACATTTCCGAGCAATCAAGACCACTCCAAATCAAGAAAACTCCAAGAAATCAAAAAAATTCCAATAGCGACATCTCCTAGCAATCAACACCACTCCAAATCAATAAATACTCCGGGCAATCAAGACAATTCTAATCAAGACAACTCCAAGCAATCAAGACAACTCCAGTCAAGACAACTCCAAGTCTACATACGACATTGTGAGTTGAGATAATTTGTATTTTATACACAAACAGACACTCAAAAAAGATTAAATCATGGCAGGAATTAAAATCGAACTAGCCGAGAAAATGCTAACTAAATGTGATGGAGCAAACAATACGTTATTTGAGTTCATAGATAATTCCGATAAGGCTTACTCCCCTTGTAAATAACGAAACTAAACCTATTCTCTTTGCAATCATAGAAACAAAAAATTAACGGATAATACGCAAGCATTAATCAGGAATCGAACTTTTCAAAATTGGCCCGCTCTTAAAACTTACCTATTAGATGCTTACTCAGAGAAACGCACTGTTGGACAGTGGCAAGTCGAACAAAACTCTTGTAAACAAAATCAAAATCAAAATAATTATTATTTCATAATCATGCCGGAAGAACCGAGAATTGTTACATTAAACTCATAAACCCCTTAGACAACAGCATAAGTGCTGAAGGCAGACAGGCATGTGTCGATCTTTTAAAAAATCAAGCACTTCATGTTTTCATCACTGGGTTACACAAAGATATTGCCTTGATTGTAAAATCACAAAAGCCAATAGCGCTTTAAGATGCAGTTACAATTGCTTTATCCGAAGAACAAGAACTAAAATCTAAATCAGAGATTCAAAAATACCTAAACATTAACAATTCATCTACAAAACATTGCGAATTTCTGCAACAAATCGGGTCATCAAGTTTTAACTGTTATTTCAATAAATCAAAGACAAACAATGAGTCCTCTAAATCAAGGAAAAACAGACAACAGAAACGTTATTTCAAAAACTCAACCAACCAGAACTCTCCAAATGCACAGACATCTCAAAATTCTTCCAATTCAAACACGGAATTCCCACATTCTCCTACCATCAAGTTATGTAATTACTGTAGAAAACCTGGACACATTATTTATAAGTCAATGTTAAAAAAGAGAATATAAAAATCGCATGAGACAACAACAACAAAACAACACTCAAAATCAACATCAAAATACAAACCCTTAATCGAAATCAATACATAATGTCAACCAGTTAAACTCTCAAGGTCCTCAGTTGGCGGCCACAACAAGGACTGCACAAGTAGTACAGGCCGAATTTCAATCATACATCATCAAGCTCTCACAACCTTTATTAGAGTTAACTCAAATTAAACCCTATTCAAACAAAATCGTTTTTACTAGACACAGGTGCAGACATTTCGCTTATTAATTAGGTAAACTTAAGGGAGATACACCTTGTTATAAGACATCAAAAACCTCAACCGCTATAGTTGATTAACGGATAATAAGTGACTTGGGTATACAAGATGGGTGGATCTACACCAAAGAGAGAGGATTGATCGACTGGCTAGACTCTGGCCTGGTACTCGGTCGTCGTCAGCTCCTGGCGTATTCCTAACAAAATTCCCCCTTCTTGGTAGACCACTGGACCATTATTTGCCGTTGTAAACCATAGTTGGGCTGGGTTTTCTGAGAATAACCCTGAGTATTAACTGAGTTCTAGGCACTGTAACTGCATCTTTCAATAATTCTGTGTACTTACCGTGTTTTTTTTGCATTAAGAAGCTTCTTTTCTGGTGAGTCAATATTATTCCATTCTAGGAGTGTGTCGTGGGGCGGAAATTTATTGGAAAATTATGGTTGTTGAGACATATTATGGTTGCTGCCACCACTGTCCAACACGAAGGAAGGACAGAAAATATAACAATATATTGAGTTTTCTTTAGAGTGAAGGCGTAGGAACTTGAGCTACATCGTAGCTCCTGGAGTTTTCAGACATGAGAGAAACTGGGTTATTGAAACCATTATTTATTTCTTAGCCATTTAAGAATTACAAGCAAATGTTTTTGTTTTCACTTACCAAAATATATTTGTTCTTTCCCAGGTTGCACACACTTGACACGACAACTTCTTGAATCCCTCTTCAATCAACCAATTCTACAATCATCTTTGGTTGCCCCTTTTTGGGGTTTTTATATGCATTTTCAAGGATACTTTTCGTAATTGTTGTGTAATGGGTTTTTTGTAATGATGGGTAATTTGGTTAACTAAATGGCTTCTGCTTGACCAAGTGATTTCTATTGGTTGTGATTGACATGTAATGACGTTTGGTGATTTCCTATTGGATGTGGTCCTGAGAGGGGGTGTGAACAATGGTTCACCTAATGAACTAATTCTTCGAAACTATTAGCGCACTCCTTGGGAGCACGTGAACAGAAGATGTTAAAAATGACATTGGAAACGTCTCGAATTTGTAGTACGCAATATATGTCTTATTATAACTTCTTTCTTAGAACTTTGTTACTTTACAATAACATCGTTAAAAATCTATTTAACAACATTAAAAACCTATCGAAGGAGCCATCTCGGGCTGGTACCGATTCCTATAGTGTGGTGGTTGCTAAGATATTCATGTATTGTTTATCATAAGTGATTCTTTAACTGTAGTTGTTTATATAAATATTATTATAAAGCCCGCCTCATGACATCACTCCGCCCGCTCAAACCTTTTGACGCATCTTTCCCAAAAGGATGAGTCAAAAGATAAATAGGAAGTGTATACATCAAGAATGGATTGGTAAAGGGGTTTAACGGCCGTGATCAATTTGCAGAATACATGTTATTAATTCATGTTTGGTGTTTATGGACAAGTCTCTAAAACATGAGAAGGCCGTTCCCATATTTCTGGACCGTAATATCACAACGGTATACTCATCCGAATATCCCGAACAATCGTGTCAGGTTTCAGTGGTAACCTCAATATCAATGCAATTGTTGTTTGACCGACTTGGATAAGTTTGCTGGGAATGGGATGGATTGTGAACAGGAGTTTTTTTTTTTTTTTTTTTTACGCGCGTGTGGTGTGTCATGAAGTGCGATAAGGTTCGAATGCCTTATCAAAACCAAAGGTTCTAAAAGAATATCATATTATTTATAATTAAATATTTCCGTAATGATGAAAAACAGCGGATAGCATAATCCATGAATACTTTATAGCAGGGATTAAATTCAATCACAAGTTCTAGAGAACTTCCAATAGGGTAGGGGACAAGATCAAGAGTCTGTAGTAAATGAAAAAAATCAAATGTCGTATCATTAAACGTGAAAAAGATGATGACGTGAAGTATGAAGGTGAGTGAACATGTGGAATAACTCAAAAGTGCGAATAGCAAACGCGATAAAGTAACAATCAGTAACTGAACTTGTGTGTGTGTGCGTGCGTGTGCAACCTTTTAAAGAAGACATGATTAATAATATAACCAAGTAAAACCGTGAACTCATATAAAATACATCTAAATTGACAAAAGTAAAACATAGTTGGATATCATTAGGTGTAGATGATACTGAATGTTAACAAAAATACCAAAATGTTTACAAGAAACAGAACAGTATCGTTCATTCAATATTACAATGTGTGATATAAAGTTACGTTGGTAATTATTTAAGTAAATTAATCAATTATACCTCTAATATAAAAAGAAAAACTCATAACAATGTCTTGCAAAATGTACAAGTATTATTCCAATAAAATAGTCAGACATTACTAAAAACTTCTTTGAGCTAATAGCTTATAGCAAGGGACATGGATAAAAGTTAATGCTCCTCGCAATTGCAATATATTATGTATATATGATTATCCTTATTCCTAGTATGATCTTTATTGATTTGTTTTAACTGAATTTTGTATTTATTCCAATATGAACCAAAACATATTTATTATTTAGCTTATGGCTCATACCCAAAGTGAAAAGATAAAAGAGTAAATTATGTCCTTAAAATAACTAAGAAAATGTCATGTGCTAATATCTAAAATAGCAAAACAGCAAAAATATCAAATCTTATCCATCACCATTCAATAATAGAATCATAAAAATAACTTAAAATCTAAGAAAACTGCACCATATGAAAGTGCAAACAATCTTCATTCACATGAACAGTCTATACTCTACACGTAAATGACAGCGCAAAACAATACTTGAAGGAAATGGAAAGTTCGTCCATTCAAGCCACTGTATTGCTAAATACACACGAAATCGGTGCCGTTAGTTTACGGAAATAGTTTCCGAGTAATGGCTTTTGAACTAATAGATCAAGTCACCGTTGTGAAAGTGTGCTGATCATTTAGTCGACCATGTTTGTGACTCACTGATCGGTGTAGTGTTCAATGTAGATGCACGCGTTTGAGTCGAAGTGTGCGCCCAGGGTGGACGTCTTGAATCCGGATTCTGGGGTTGAATCCAAAGGGGGTAAGTCTTGATGTCGGATTCTGGGGTTGAATCCAAAGGGGGTAAGTCGTGATGTCGGATTCTGGGGTTGAATCCAAAGGGGGTAA
Source organism: Isoperla grammatica (assembly GCA_945910005.1). Classification (NCBI taxonomy): domain Eukaryota; kingdom Metazoa; phylum Arthropoda; class Insecta; order Plecoptera; family Perlodidae; genus Isoperla; species Isoperla grammatica. The sequence continues at coordinate 102,303,695 of OX246737.1, forward strand.
CTCGTGATGTCGGATTCTGGGGTTGAATCCAAAGGGGGTAACTTGTAATGTCGGATTCTGGGGTTGAATCCAAAGGGGGTAACTTCGTCGTGTCCAGTGATTTGTGAGGTCAGCGATTTGCCCGAGGCCGTGTATTTGGAAGTGTTGGCCCTCAGTGTCCGCGCTGACTGGTATCCTGGACTCCACTGAAGAACCCATAACGTTTGTTGGCCCCAGTGTAATTGGAGCCGATAGACTATGGAACTGCCCGCGGTATCAACGTGCGACAGCAGAAAACAATCGAATGCGACGATCTGAAAATAGACCAAGGTAAGTGGAAATACTCTACAAAGAGGTAAACAGAATGAAGAAGCAAATGAAAGCTGAAAATGCTATATGTGTGACAAGCTAGGCCTAGGTAACTAGTCTAGTGGTCACTAGAGAAGAAGATGGGTTTCGCGAAGGTTCCGTCCCTCTGGGGTTGTTGGCTGTGGTTGAGAACCTGGTGCCCGGTAGCATCTAGCGCACTACCGGACATCCCACAACATCGAGGGGCTTACGGTTGTCTCCTCAATGATTATATTCGGAGAGGAGAGAATGTTCCGGGGGAAAGATGGGCATGCGTGAATGTGCGGTGTATGATTCTCTGCCTTGTGAGTGCGTACAGGGTGATAGAAGACACTTGCACGTGCGAGGTGAACCACAGCCAAAGACTCCTGAGGAGAATCGAGCTGGAGGTGACCCGCTACGAGGAAGAGTATGGAGAAGCTTTCTTTCCAATGACGGAAGGTGTAAGCGATTGTCCTCGGAGGATGCTTGCGTAAGTAATAAGTGTATGTATGATTATAACACGCTTAATTAATATTTTCATGGTAATTACTTAAGTCTGAGGAGATGAGTCAAGAGGGTAGCATGATGGTAATTCTACATCAGGAAAGCTCTTATCAATGGGTGTATAAACCGAAATACCATATTTTAAATAATATTGATGACTATGCTTTCGAAAAGAAGCATATAATTCGTTTGCAACCCCTTGGAAGCCCTGAGTACCATCAGGGTGACGGGATACATTATGCCAATTTTTGATTATGATTAACCAATGGAGTAACTGTGTACGTAATTGATGTTGCGTGCACCGTGTTAGATCCAAGGCATGGTACTCTGATGCTGTACACTGGTCCATGTGTGATATGGTATACATTATGGATTATTATTATTATATGTGGTATATATGTATATTATATTATGATAAGCAATTATTTTAAAATTGTAAAATGGTCATTGGGAATTGTTATATTAATCAAACTAATTCTTTTAATGTAATTCAATTATGTAATCCAAATAAATGTGATAACGGGTTACATATTGAAAGGGTATAAGCAAGGATTATAATCTTTGGTATAAGGGTATCGGTACAATTCAGCCAATTGATGGCACATCTATTAATAGTGACAAAACTGCGAAAACAACCGGTGCATTTCTCAACACCTATTTTTATTTCACAATACCTATTTCCGGGTTCAAAATTATAAACAATACGTCATTACTTTAGTACTATATAAACCGACAGCAATCTAAGCTCGTCGCTCTTGTTTGGCTGGCTATGCCAGTTGTTTGTTCCGTTTGACTGGGCTTGCACCAGTTGTTTACAGTTTTGTTATCAACTTAGGTCCCTCCGACCTATGCTTGAAGCATATTGATAATTGTGATATTGGAAGTTTTCCTGACGTCATTATGTAAGTACATCATCATCACTATTCTTGCAATAAATTGTTATTATTAAAATTACTACCCTGAGTATTTTTGTCCCATGAACCTCCCTGCTCGAGTTGCTGAGGATTAACAATGTTTTCTGTAAGCCTAATCAATGGAGCGGGCGACCTAAATTGGTTCAACGCTCTGGTGATTAGCCTGTGACCTACCGGGAGTTACTACTCGCCGCAAGGAGTCACCTACCAAATTCTGCCTGTTCAAGGTAGTAAGCCCCGGCGGGTCACACATTAACAATTCATCTACAAAACATTGCGAATTTCTGCAACAAATCGGGTCTTCAAGTTTTAACTGTTATTTCAATAAATCAAAGACAAACAATGAGTCCCCTAATTCAAGGAAAAACAGACAACAGAAACGTTATTTCAAAAACTCAACCAACCAGAACTCTCCAAATGCACAGACATCTCAAAATTCTTCCAATTCAAACACGGAATTCCCACATTCTCCTACCATCAAGTTATGTAATTACTGTAGAAAACCTGGACACATTATTTATAAGTCAATGTTAAAAAAGAGAATATAAAAATCGCATGAGACAACAACAACAAAACAACACTCAAAATCAACATCAAAATACAAACCCTTAATCGAAATCAATACATAATGTCAACCAGTTAAACTCTCAAGGTCCTCAGTTGGCGGCCACAACAACGACTGCACAAGTAGTACAGGCCGAATTTCAATCATACATCATCAAGCTCTCACAACCTTTATTAGAGTTAACTCAAATTAAACCCTATTCAAACAAAATCGTTTTTACTAGACACAGGTGCAGACATTTCGCTTATTAATTAGGTAAACTTAAGGGAGATACACCTTGTTATAAGACATCAAAAACCTCAACCGCTATAGTTGATTAACGAATAATAAGTGACTTGGGTATACAAGATGGGTGGATCTACACCCAAGAGAGAGGATTGATCGACTGGCTAGACTCTGGCCTGGTACTCGGTCGTCGTCAGCTCCTGGCGTATTCCTAACAAAATTCCCCCTTCTTGGTAGACCACTGGACCATTATTTGCCGTTGTAAACCATAGTTGGGCTGGGTTTTCTGAGAATAAACCTGAGTATTAACCGAGTGCTAGGCACTGCAACTGCATCTTTCAATAATTCTGTGTATTTACCGTGTTTTTTTTTTTTGCATTAAGGAGCTTCTTTTCTGGTGAGTCAATATTATTCCATTCAAGGAGAGCAGCAAAGTGTATCTCGTAGGCTATTCGTGGAAGAGTTTAGCGGTAAACGGGATTATGCAAAGGCATGTATAACAATGTTTTTGGACCAGGGTTACATCGACGGAATTACTGCAGACGGCGTCGGTGGCGGCGCGACGCCACCTGACGCTGCCACACGACGCCACCGAACGTTATGGCTTATAAATTTTACACCGTTCGTCCAACAGAAAAAAACGAATTTGATTTTTCGTTCAGTGTTTAAATACGAATCGATTAATATTAATAACGATATGATTAGATGAGCGTAACGAAGCGGAGTAGCGAAGCGGAACCACTCGCCCTCTGTGGGCGTTGCTGCGAAACTCTAACTGGAGGACACAGAAAATTACAGTGACGGAATATTGGTTTAAAAACAATCTTCACGCGATGGAAGAAGTACGATCACTGCAACACTTCGAACAGGAGTTGCTCTCGCTGCAAGAGTTGACGGGATTGGGTCGGGGACCTCATCGCAGATGACATGTCACCCATATCCTTCGAGCCCCTCGACGTGGAAGATGGCGTCGAGGTGTCGTGGCCAGCTGTGCCCGACTTGGAGGACTGAGACATGCTCCACCCCCAGGACGAGTCGACCGACACTGGCATCGAGGAGGACGGAGGGGAGCCACCAGTGGTATTATAAACTAACAAACAACAACAATAATTTTTTTTCAATAGACTTGTTTAAATGTTTACAACAGTTACCAATTTATTAAGCACTGTTTATTTTATAATCGATCTTATTTGTTTGTCTTTCATTCCGTCGTGTGTAAGGTGATTTTATTGTTTCTATGTGATAATATTATTTCAACATATTCCTTGACATTCCTTGATAATGCTGGCAACGTGCTCACAAACACGAACCTTTGGCCATTACTATTATTGTTTCTCCAACTACGAGACCTGAGCTCCGAGTGATCACATAGTTATACTATTTACTTGTGGTCAACATGCTATTTGCGGAGTGACAGATAAGACAATGTATACTGTAGTGGACAACACAGTAAGCATTTCTCCGTCGTGTAGCTTATCACCTATTAGGGGATCGAACAGAACATACAGGGTTCGACTCTCGCGTGTTTGTCGGCCCTGCACCGGCGCGCGCAGGTTGATGAATAACAGTGAGGGAGGCCGCCACGGACTCGCGGAATTCGAATCCCACCTGCCATCTTCATCTTGAACTACACTATAAAAATAGGGGTGGGGGGGGGGGGAGAATACTCTTAAGCTTGAGGCCTACATCTTTAAACATGGGGGGGGAGAATTCTGGTTTGAATTCCACATCACATCTTTAAACATGGGGGGGCAGGGTATTCGGGTTTAAACCGCATCTTTTTTAAAATAGGGGGGTCAGGGCAGGGGAGGGGATTGGGTTGGGTTGTCACAGTCACCACTGCGCATGACCTTGTGTCAATATTGACTTGGACTTTGTCGTCTGGACAACAGCGTCTTCGCCTAATCATGTTTCATTCTCGAGTTTAAACGTGTGCAGAGAGCATGAAGTAAACGAGCGAACGTCCAGATTGCAGGGGTGATGACGGGTAGGATAACGCCCTGGTCGCAGCTGCGGATGCTGCAGAGTGCTCCGACTCGCCAGGTATAACAGTGAAAGGAAGGGAATGATGATTGAGCTCATTTTGCCTTGTGGAACGCGAAAAACAGGACATATTATGGATATATGGCAATTGTTCAGGTTAGAATGTACGGCCCTACAAAGGATAGTGGCGGCCCATCCGGTACTCTATGTACAAGACGCCGTCCCGCACCCCGCCGTGTTCAACGGGGGCGGCGACATAGACTAAAGTACGCAGCTAGCCGATTGGGATGTGCGCAGCAAGCATGCCGGATCCGGTGGTTACGGGTCCTAAAACAGATGATGCTGTCTGCGCCTGTGACTCGTCGGTGTTGTCGGTATACCGCCCATGAAGAAAGCGTACACCAGGAGTTATCCCGAGCAGAGCGGGGCTACCGGACACTCTACATCTCCGAGGTGCCGGGGCGTAATATTCCGCCCCTGCGGGGACAGTGAGTAGTCCCTTGGGAAAGTTAGAGTAAAAACCAAATGCTATATGACTTATATTGGCCATTGGCTGAAGAAGTATGAGAGGACATTGGCAGCGAGTGTGTGTCCCGCTCCCCGTTCCGTACAACGGGAGCGGCGACGTAAACTGATAATGACGGAACGCCGTCTGGGCCGTGCGATTGATTAATGGGGCTTAACGGCTCATATTTATGCAACGATGGCTAATCGAGACGATGAGCGGGTGATAATGAAGATGAGAAAGATGATAATGAAGAATAAAGCCACATCCGAATCAGATCCATTGAACGTCGCGTTAGTCGTCATACGGGAGTCCAGCAAGGAAGGGCAGGGCCAAGTGGGAGGAGAAATATTCAATGGGACAGTGGGGGGGGGAAAGGGGATTGGGGTGTGGACTGCACTTCGTCTGACTTCTCCTCCTCGACCAGTCCGGCTTGGGTGGCCCTACCAGAAGCATACGCTTCCGCCGGCAAAGCTCTCGGGATCAACAAAGCACGCAAACCTGCCCACCACGATAAGGTGGCAGTCCCTGGGCAGGTATGGGTCGTGCCCAAAGTGCGTGCCGTATCCGTTGTCTACGGGTGCTGAAAAAGATGTTAACGGCTATGCCCGTTACATTGCGGTGCGTAAGGCACGCCTCCCATGAGGACAATGTTCTACAGGAAAAGGCCCGAGCGGAGCGGGAGTACTGGATCCTGAATTGCGCCGGGGTGCCGGAGCACGATATTCCGCTCCCTGAGGGGACAGTGGAGTGTCCCTTGGGAACGTTAGAGTGAGTACCAAATACCATATGACATATATTATAATATAGAGATAAAGGAAAGTGTTGGTAGGGTTAAGGGTCCTGTATACCACAAAGTCAGCATGTCTATGACCAAGCGGGGTAAAGACGTGATGGTTGATCTTTAGTAAGGGCGGATGCGTAATGAGGCGGTGGGGAGTCGGCCTCGGGTGCAGTGATGGGTAGTAACTGAATGTGAGGGGCAGTGTGAACGGTTGATTCCGTTGGTGGAACATAAATAACGTTACATGGAGGAGTAGAAGCAGATGTTGTCTTACTACATCTCAGTTTAGTCAAGATCCACTTACGTTTCCAAAATAGTAAAGCTAAAAATTTTAAAAAAACTTGCACCCGAAAGTGAGCATCCCATAGTGTGAGTTGGTGTTCGCTTATACCAAATAGGTGTATTAAGGGTATCTAACTCTTGTTGCCATGTCTGAAATGGAACGGTAGAAGAGTGGGGGTAGCTTTTCTCTAATTTCCCCAGAATAGTAGTGTCGCTGGCTAGCACGACAAGTATACTTTTTTCATAATAATATAAATAATAATTTTACGTTCAACCATGCACATATTATTGCTATAAAGTCATTTAGGACACCAAGTTATATTTAAGTGCAAATATCCGCTTAGGCGTACGGTTTATAGATTAACAGTATTATCCTACTTTCCCTCGATATACAGTCCGAGCGATGAGTCATTACCCAATAGGAAGTTAACATTGACCTACGTCACAAACAAGGGAGTAGAATCATATCACACGCTATAGTTGATCAACGGATAATTAGAGACTTGGGTATATAAGGTGGGTTGATCCACACCCAAAGGGTCAGAGGTGTGATTAATTGGCTAGACTCTAGCCTGATGCCCGGTCGTCGTCAGCTCTTGGTGTATTCCTAATAAAATCCCCCCTTCTTGGCAAGCCGCTAGGTCATTATTTGCCGTGGTAAACCATACTTGGGCTGATTTACAGTGAATAAGCCTTGAGTAAGTACTTGGGAATTAGGCTCTAGCTGCACTTCTCAATAATTCAGTGTACTTACCGTGTTCTTTGGACATCAAGATACCTATATACTGATGAGTCTATATTATTTTATTCACACTGTATTGGTCAATTTGTCTTTTGTCAATTTGTCTATTTGTCAATTTGTCTTTTTTCAATGTATCTATTTGGCAAAAAAATGATGAAGGGTTATCTCAGTTGCATTTCAAAGTTACCATGTAGCTTAAGAACCTCTTTACGCCTCATTTTTTTATGTTCCTTAATTGTTGTGTATTTGTGGTCTCACTCCCACAGTCATATGAGTGAGTGGTGGCAGCAAACGTTACTTACTTTAATCCAGGACCGCTCCACGTCACTGGTGGCAGCGGTGGGATAATTTTTTTAAAAATAATTTGTACACTGAGGCAGGTTTTGACCAGTTTTTCTTAATTTTACTTTGACACTATATTTACAATTCATACTTGTTTCCCCCACCCCTCCACCATGGCCCACACAGCTCCCAAAGACACCCCTCTTCTTGTACTCCCCGCTCCTGGGGAAGATAAAACCACACCCATTAGTAACCTGCAGCATCTCCAGTTAGTGCCGGAATTTTCTGGTTTTTAAGGGTAGCGTTCGTGTACAGTCCTTCTTTCATAGAACTGATGAGCTTGGGCTTATGGCCAACTGGACGCCCGTCCAAAAAGCAGTGATTGCACGGCTGAAACTCCAGGGTGATGCCCGCGAGTTCGTGCTCAATAACAGTGATCTTATTAACGCTCCCTATGATGTTCTTAAAACACGCCTCCTCCATTAGTTCGAGTGGTATTATAAACTTACAAACAACAACAATAATTTTTTTCAGTAGACTTGAGGTACAACTGTTACAAATTAATAAAATTACTATTAATACAGCACTGAATATTTTATAATGGAACTTGTTTTTTTGTTTTTCATTCCGTCGTGTGTAAGGTGACCTTATTGTTTGTATGTAATAATATTAGTTCAATTATATCTGTGATATCGGGATATCGAGACTTTTCTCTTCAGTTGTAGTAACCTTATTATTTTTATGTGATAATATTAGTTCAACTATTCCTTGACATTCCTTGATAATGCTGGCAACGTGCTCACAAACACGAACCTTTGGCCATTACTTTTATTGTTTCTCCAACTACGAGACCTGAGCTCCGAGTGATCCCATAGTTATACTATTTACTTGTGGTCAACATTCTATTTGCGGAGTGACAGATAAGACAATGTATACTGTAGTGGACAACACAGTAAGCATTTCTCTGTCGTGTAGCTTATCACCTATTAGGGGATCGAACAGAAGATACCGGGTTCGACTCCCCGCGTGTTCGTCGGCCCTGCACCAGCGCGCGCGGGGTGATGAATAACAGTGAGGGAGGCCGCCACGAACTCGCGGATTCGAATCCCACCTGCCATCTTCATCTTGAGCTACACTATAAAAATGGAAGGAAGGATACTCTTGGGTTTGAGGCCCACATCTATAAACATGGGGGGGGGATAGTCGGTTAAAAATTCCGCATCTGTTATAACAAAGGGGTGGAAGGTTTTTTTTTGGGGGGGGGGGGGGGGCGGATACTCTTGGGTTTGAGGCCCACATCTTTAAACATGGGGGGGGGATATTTGTGTTAAAATTCTGCATCTTTTTTAACATAGGGGTGGAAGGGTAATTGTTGGGGTAGGGGTGAGGAGGGGGGATGATTGATTGATAAATGGGGCTTATCGTCTCATATTTATGCAACGATGGCTAATCGACACGATGAGCGGGTGATAATGAAGATGAGAAAGATGATAATGAAGAATAAAGCCACATCCGAATCAGATCCATTGTACGTCGCGTGAGTCGTCATACGGGAGTCCAGCAAGGGAGGGCAGGGCCAAGTGGGAGGAGAAATATTCAATGGGACAGTGGGGGGGAAAGGGGATTGGGGTGTGGACTGCACTTCGTCTGACTTCTCCTCCTCGACCAGTCCGGCTTGGGTGGTTCTACCAGAAGCATACGCTTTCGCCGGCATAGCTCTCGGGATCAACAAAGCACGCAAACCTGCCCACCACGATAAGGTAGCAGTCCCTGGGCAGGGAGGAGGGGGGAGGTAGGGAGGGTGAGAGGGTTGGGTTGTCATACTCACCACTGCGCTAGACCTTGTGTCAATATTGACGTGCACCTTGACCGTCTGGATATCGGCGTCTGCGCCTTCTTATATGTTTACAGAGACAGAGAAAAATATATATTTATTTACTCGAGTTGTGACATAAAGGGGATAACACAATAAATGCGCTCGTCTTTGCATCTCGTGAAGCCCAGTCTTCTCCTTGGCACAGGCAACAACATGTACTTGTGTTCAGTGTACGCATATTACGTGGTGTCGCCCGGTTACATCGTGGGCAACGAGTTTTCTTGGGACCTGTCCTCATTTAAAATGTGTGATACGTGTTTTGCCGTCTTACGTTGTCCATGCTTGTCTTTTGTGCACAGACACCGAATAACCGAAGAGGTTTGTTCTGCCGCCGACTTTCATTCTGGAGGGCGATGCGAAAACTGTGCTCAACCCATGTCAGTCTTGAGGGTTGCGGAGCAATGTTCTGGGAGCCGCCGGCAATTGGACTAGATGGACATGGAGGAGATACAAATGATTGAGGAAATGTCCACATCCTCCGTGATAGAAACGTTCGTACACATAATATTCAATGTTATATAATAGTAGTATTATAGCAGTGGTAGTAGCAGTAGAAGAAGAAGTAGTAGTAATAGTAGTATAATAGTATATTATTCGAGAGGTGGGCACAATTGCGAATATTCACCCGGTTTCCAACACTTCCCCTTTAAACTCTCATGCACTCGCCATTAACGGGTTGATTAATAAAGAAACTGACCTCATTAATTCACAGGCGTACCTATTGCAACAACCACTGAGTTATCTATACCACACCCTTATACCAGGCAAGCCACGAGACAAGCGTGCGCCCATTGACATGGTAGGTTGGGGTCTTCGATTCTTGTTCGGGGTGCTTACCAATCAGGACTTAGAATCGGTCAATCACCGCATTAATACAATTGTTTTATAGAATAAGTGGTATGGTTCACTTGCTTAGAGAACAAATCACTTATATTAAAGACGCGTCCGACACGGGTAGGCAAAACACACGTGACATTATAGCAAATACTATGCCGGGATTAAACATTAAAGTAAAGAAAATTGAGGAACATTTCCGTAATACCACCTTTAATCACACTCAGCTTATGACAACGCTCTATACTATTCAAACTTACTGCCGAACTATGGAGAATACCCTTACTAATATGGGTACGGTCCGAAACCTGCTGAGAATGTTTAAAGCATGCTTGGCCCGTACCGAAACCTATTTAATGTGCTTTACCCAGCGTTCCGAAACCTCATTCGTGAGCATATTCAGCACGCTCAATATGCCCGAGGTTTTCAGTTGAGCATCTCCAGCATAAGATGGTTTTTGGCGGCATTTTAAAAATGCCTTATAGACGGACCTAACCTTGGGCTTAACCTAAGTGTAAAATTGCGCCAAAATCATATTATGTTTGCACATGTATTAGAGCCTAGTATATTTAATTGATTTGACTTACGCCTCTATCAACCTTTTTAATTTTACTAAACTGTTTGACAGCTAATGTAGTGGGCGTGGCAAAACGACCTTGCGCCTGATTGGCCTAAACAGCCATGCCTATGCTTGAAGTGTTCCGTAAGTATATCGTGCTTATAGATGATTTAACGTGCTGGAGAATGCTAGGGGCAAAGCATTCTCAGCAGGTTTCGGACAGTACCCTATTAAAGAAGATATAGACTTACTTGGAACAGCCATTTCTCTGAGTGTTTGGGTCGAAAGCCAGTATTTCATAACACCAGCTAATCTGCCGCGAATGCTCATTTATATAGAACCCCACCTTCCCCCAGGAAGCACCCTCCTTTCCTGTCTCTAACTTTCTAACCTTTCTAGATAATCCTCGAATAATTCCCGAGACTTTTTAAACTCTTGGATTTGGCCTAGAACCCTATTACTTTCAACCATTTCTCGTGACAGGAATTCGAAATTGCCATTCACATAGGCTTATCAGACTTGACAGAAATCTATTTCAGACTGAAATTATTTCGACTATAGCTATTCAGACTGCAGCTATTTTGGCTGTAGGGGTGTAGTAGCCTAGTAGGCCTACTTTTATTCGCCGTGACAGAAGTAATTTGACTACACTGACTCACTGACTTTTGGACGGCTTGGCATATGGCGTGACTTGCCCCATGATTGCGGCGACCTTGACAACGCCCCTTTTTACTCATGAATAAGGACTATTCACCGGAAGTAATGCTTGCGAAACTCACCACTAATTGCATTTGCAATTTACCCTAAATGATCCCATCCTCGTCGCCAAAATGTTGCATCTTTTACTCCATTTGGGGTAGGACGTAAAGGTGAGTGTGAATGAGTTCGCTCGCACTCCGTGAAGATGATCTTTATTGGACTACTGATAGCTGACTGAGAGCCACGCCCGGCTTACAACAGGTGGTTGGCTCTCACCGCCTTCTCGATCACATGATCTCAGTAATGCCAACACAAGATACACAACAATGAGTTTGACTCTTTTCGCCGAGTCTCTACGACAAAAACTTGCCGAGTTGTGAATTACATAAGTTTGTTGTATTTTCTGAGTTCAAACTTCTAAAACCTACAACTCGGGCAGGTTTTATCGTTGCGACTAGGCGAAAAAAGTGCAACGGATAACAGAAGCAAAATATTTCAACCACTTTATTTGAAACCCAAGTTCGTTCAGAGTGCCTTCAATTACAAAAGAACTGAAATGTTTCAATGGTGAGGGTCAGTATGTTCAAGATGCCGTTAGAGTGGGGTGGAAAGAGCATGAGTCGAGAGAGAACAACAGATCAAGGCTCCATTCAACTACTATGTATGTATCTCAAGGGTGATTCCACAGTAGTTATATTGGGACCACTTTAAACTTAGAGAGCCAAACTATGAGCCTGGTAGCATGAACAATTAGGCCTACGAACCTAATCAGAATAGGCCTACCGTTATCCTTTTTAATTCAAAGGCCTACAAAATAGACTCTTTTTTTTTACTAATTTTACTAATCAATATGTAAATCAAAATGTTGAGAAAACAAAAACAGTAATAGGCAGTATTAACATTATTTTTTGTATTTTTCAATTTTTTAATTTTAACACTCATTATAGGCCTAGAAAGCAGATTATCTAACTAAGATTGGAATTTGATCTACAGATCTAAATGCTGCTTCAATTCTCTTTCTTTCTTGGTGCCCACTTTAAAGAATTTTTTAAATATTTTTCCAACATAATAATTGACCTAGGCTATCTGTACATTTATAGCTGACAAATTGATCTAAAAATTTCACATGGAACATCATTTCTACTTATTTAGCTTTATAGCACTAGGCCGTATGTTCGCAGAATTGGGAGACCGACATGCACAACTTATGGCGTCAGGGTGAACACGTTGGCACAGACCAGCTGATCAGACTTCCCAGCATTGCCACGCTCGCCCATGACTTCGAATTAATGTTCGAGCCTTTCACCAATCCTCAGAGAGCCGAAATATCAGATCAAACTTGACTCGACCGCTCGATAAAATATCCAAAATATCGGCAGTGACCCAGCTTGCTGCACTCTCACCACAGTGAACAAGAGAGTAAGCAAGAACATGTCATAGATATTCCATTGTCTAGTCCACAAATCTGTTATGCACTCTTGAAAGAACACGAAGGCAGTTTAGACCTGGGAGTTATTCAACAAATAGAAAGCCAAGAGCTAACTACCCAGAAACCTGTGGATGAACTGGGTCAAGATATACAAGAAGAGTGTTCAAACCTTTAACAATACACACCAGCCCCCGCCATGCCCTCCCCAGGTGAGGCAGACCCATCCGTGTATACATGCAGCCATTCCTCTTCCGGGTATTGCTTTCGAATATATTCAGTTGTACATCTTCTTAACTCCTGTTTGTCGTATTCACTCTTCCTCTCCAACCCATCCACTATTAATACATGTTGAACATCCAGCATGGCCACTCTGATGTTAGGCTTTGGTAATGCCATTCTAGTACTTATGATTGTAGTTCGTACCAGATCTTTTTTAATCTCTTCAGAAGCTGTTATGAAAGTTTTTTGAGTTTTCAGCTTCTCATTTGGTACCCTCTTCCACGTCTTTTCATCCAACCTAAGCAACTTTTCATGAAGGATGCCAGCTGCCATACACTGTATATTGGTTAATGCCTCCATTGCAGCAATAACTATAGATAAAATGTATTTAAATAATACTCTTTCCATGTTTTACTTATCTGCCACACGCGGTACTGTTCGCTTATTTGTGCAACTACCCATAAAGGAATACAATAAGTATTTTAACCTATATAAAGCATTTTCTATCCCATATCACTTACTAAATCATATGGATGCAAACAGGATCGTTCCAGGTAATGATTTCGTAGCTGTTACTCCTGATGGTTAATATTTATCTGATTCTGAAATTCATGCGGAAGAAGACAGCTTTCGGGGAAAGGATCATTGTCGTCATCAAGGATCCTAAGGCTGCTAAAGGTGTTGAACAACAAATATATTTACCCACTTGTTTCTCCAAAATTGAAATGAAAAGAAATTTTAAATGTAAATAAAAAAAATTCACATACTTGTCTATAGTGGGAAGAAAGTTATAGCCTTAGAAAATAAGGCAGACATCGTTGAATTTGTAAATTAATCAATATCAACCCCTGATTTAAAATATTTCACCAAAAATGGATTTTAAGTTAAATGTATGCAATAAATGTTCTACAAACGACCGAAACTTAAGGTAAAGGTATCTAGTTAACGTAACTTTTTTAAATTAAGTTTTTTTGATGAAGGTCGATAAGTATTAATATTATGTCTGCAAAAAGTGGTTGAAAACATTTTTACGTGTACCGATAGCTTCAATGATTGATTAATGGAACTTAACGTCTCATATTTATGCAACGAAGGCTAATCGAGACGATGAGCGGGTGATAATGAAAATGAGAAAGATGATAATGAAGAATAAAGCCACATCCGAATCAGATCCATTGTACGTCGCGTGAGTCGTCCTACGGGAATCCAGCAAGGGAGGGCAGGGCCAATTGTGGGAGGAGAAATATTCAATGGGACAGTGGGGGGGAAAGGGGATTGGGGTGTGGACTGCACTTCGTCTGACTTCTCCTCTTCGACCAGTCCGGCTTGGGTGGCCCTACCAGAAGCATACGCTTCCGCCGGCATAGCTCTCGGGATCAACAAAGCACGCAAACCTGCCCACCACGATAAGGTGGCAGTCCCTGGGCAGGTCTTATTATAACGCTTTTCCACTTTTCCCATTACTTTTGTCTTTGTATATATAGTCATTTTACACAAGTTATTATTCCTATCCAACAACCGTCCTAAGCTTGTTACATAATGAAGAGTAGTAGCTTCGTAGTAATATCTACATTTTATATGATATGTCCTTTCTCTGGCAGGGAAGCTTGCCAAGAATACGCGTCTGTATGCCTGTGGTGGGCGTGGCTGTACGGCCCGGAGTCGGAGAACAACCACTCGGAGGACGAGAAATATGGGCTAGAGGAGTGGCCCGTAACACCCGAATGGGTGTATTTGGATTATGATAGTGGTGATTCGGACGGGGAATATGGATTATACCGTCCCGGTTGAGATAAGCATGCCACCGGCATATGGTACTATGGGGGGTTAGGAAGTTAAAAGAGAACGGGATAGAGACGGTGGGTGACCTGCTTCAGGGTTTCCACTTTAGCGTACTGACGGGGTGGGTTAGCAGGAGTAGGGGCGGCAAGGGGTACTAATTCAATTGCGCGTTCCTGTGGTAACACGTGCTGTGCTTGTGGGACATAAATGACATTATTATTATTGCGGCGCCCCTGCGGAGTAGGTCTGAGACACTTTAACACGCGGAGGACCCACGATCGTTTCCATATCAGAACTGCAAAAATAAGGCCACAAACTACTAGTGAGGCTGAAATCCCATACGTATGTACCTGCTTATGCATAAACCATTGGGGAGTATTGAGATTATCTAGTTCCTTTGGCCAGGCCTAAAGCGGTACCGTGGGAGTGTGGGTATAGGTTGTCTCTATATTTTTTTAAAATTTGGGTAATTTGGTCGCTAGATCCAAGGGTAGCTGGGATATTAGGTGACGAATCATGGGTAATTAGTTGTAATATTGTATCAACCGGGGCACCGTGAATGTGGGTTGGCGGGAAGTGGACAGGGTGTTTGCTGTATGTGATGCCAAAATAAAGTTCTGACTATATGCCTGACAATTTTGGGCAATGACCAGAGTTCCTGTACCACTTAAACTAGCCCGTGTTGTGGTTGCGTTGTTAACACCCTCCCCCGGACAGTGGATCGTTAGTTGTTCGTTTATCACACTATAAATCCAAGTATTTTTGATGGGTGAGCGATAAAAGAGTGGTGAAAAACGTAAATGGACCATTTTGTCACATGTTAGATGCACTATTCTTTTATCTCCGGAAAATAGGGCGAAGAGGCAGGAGGGGGTGTGAGATTTCAATATCGGACGCATGGGTGCACAAATTGTTAGGGAATCCCGGGTACAGCGTGACATATCATGGTGACTCATTTCCAGGTAGTATTGCCCATCTGGGGTTACTGCGAGGAAGTCATTGATTGGGACAATTGCAATGGCCACTGTCTGATTGGGCACTTGATATGGGAGGGAAATGGCCTTAAATAAATTAAAGAATTTATTGTATTCTTTTATGGGCAATTGGGCAAACAAACGTATCTGCCCATTGTATGCTGCTAGGTGTACAGTGGATAGAGTATAATAAATATACATGTTATCCAGTGTGAGCGCGGATAACAGGGTGCATCCCTGGGGCAGGTGTTGTTCAATCAGTGTGAGGATACGTATTAATTGCGTGGGAGTAAGAAAGTATGAACTGAGTTTACCTAATGCGGTAATAGCAACCGCCGTTTCTAATTGATATAATATCCTCCTTTATGTTAACCAGCGCATTTTCCATTGTCCTAAAATTCGTTTGAATAGTATACAGGGAAGTAATGAGGTGAGTTTCATCATGAGTATTAGTGACAATCGAGTCCTCGATAGGTGAAATTTTCGTATTGATTGATTGATTAATGGGGCTTAACGTCTCATATTTGTGCAACAATGGCTAATCGAGACGATGAGCGGGTGATAAAGCCACATCCAAATCAGATCCATTGTACGTCGCGTGGGTCTTCATACGGGCGTCCAGCAAGGGAGGGCAGGGCTAAGTGGGAGGAGAAATATTCAGTGGGCCAGTGGGGGGGGGGGGGTGAGTTCCCCCATAGTATGTGCTTATGTCCGGATATCATGTGTATTGCGCTGTCCTGATTCTGCGTTATTCTTAATATATGAAATCTGTTCATTCATTAGGCAATTCTTGTTTGCTCGGCACTTTATTTTACGGTCTGACTACTTACCCCTAAAACAATTGTTATCAATCGAAAAGTTATCTTCCCGTCATACGTGTTGGTCGATTATTCTTGCGGAATAAGACTTTGAATTGCAGTATAGGCCAGCGGCCCAAATTCAGCATGCGGATGCGTTATCGCGATTACAAGTAAATGCAGCTCATGATGTCACGCCACCCATTCCCTTGCAATACGAACCGGTTTGGGATAGGGGATTATTGACACACAGCGCCAGGATCCTATTTTAAAACCAATTATTGATAAAACTCGAAAAAAATAATTCATCGGATAAAGACTATGCATTAGAAAATGATATGCTTTCAAAAATAAGGTCAGTAGAGGAATCGCATCATAAACTTGTTATCCCCGATGCCATGAAAGACGTCATATTGGACGCATATCATGCATCACCATTTGCCGGACATGCAGGCAGGGAACGGACTACAGCGTTAATCTCTTCTCAATTTTATTGGCGAGGCCTACACGCGGACGTAGCTGAGTTTTGTAATGGTTGTGTGTCATGCCAAGAACGGAAAGGGAAACCCCACCCGCCGAGGGCTAAACTCCAACGATATCAGCAGGTATCCACCGTGTTCGAAATTTGTCATATTGATGTAATGGGTCCATATACAACCACTCTAAGGGGAAATAAATATGTATTATCTTTCATTGCCCGCTTTTCAAGGTATTCAGTTTTTTGTTGTGTACCAAACCAACGGGCAGATACAATCGCTAGGGCTTTTGTTGACCATGTAGTGACCATTTTCGGAACTCCCCGCTTTTTAGTCAGCGACAACGCCTCGAATTTTTTTATCGAATATCTTTAAAGAAAATCTCAAAATTTTGCATATTAAGCGCCTAACTATTACCTCATACAGGTCTATGAGCAACGGATGTATTGAACGTTCTCATAAAACATTTCACAATATTATTTCGCATTATATACAAACCGCGCCTGATTCATGGGACGATTTTGTGTCCATAATCCTCATGGCCATGCGTAGCAGCATCTCCTCTTCCACCGTGTATAGCCCTCAGTATCTGCTCTTTGGTAGGGATATGAACTTACCATACTCAGAATTTGCTAAACCATCGCGACCATTATATAATGTAGATCATCACTACCCTGCAAAAAAAGAGTCTGGAAAATGCCTATCGCGTCACTAGAGAAAATTTAAAATCATCTGCCATTAAGAATGGGAAATACTACAATCGAAAGGCTATTGAAGTTTCATACCACATTGGGGACCTAGTGTATCTCTACATCCCTGCCATAACGACAGGGCAACAGAGAAAACGGGCAAAATTATGGACAGGGCCTTACCGCATTATTGATCTAAAACGCACAGTTACGTGTAAAATCAAGGACATCTATACTTATAAAGAACAAACGGTACACATTGACAGATTAAAACATTTTAAAAGAATAAAACCACGAGAAACAGATAACTCACATGCAATTATAGGGCAACATCAACCTCAGGGACAACAACAACTAGGCAATATTGTTCTACCACGACCGCCCATATCTCGCGCAGACTCAGATGACAACATTGAAATAGATAACAACGTGGAGATGGATAATACCGATAATATCTCATGCGCTAGTTATAGTCCAGCCATTGACAGTTTGCACAGGGAACATTCTAACGGGGTCCCCCCATTGGTTAGGAATTCCGATAGTAAAGTATATGTTCCAGCCGGGACAGTACGACCGGGCGTGATCATCCTGATCACAATGCCGCCTTAGAGTATGCACCCATGCGTCCGATAATGAAATCTCACACCCCCTCCTGCCTCTTCGCCCTATTTTCCGGGGATAAAAGAAAAGTGCATCTTACATGTGACAAAACGGTCCATTTACGTTTTTCACCACTCTTTTATCGCTCACTCATCAAAAATACTTGGATTTATAGTGTGATAAACGAACAACTAACGATCCACTGTCCGGGGGAGGGTGTTAACAACGCAACCACAACACAGGCTAGTTTAAGTGGTACAGGAACTCCGGTCATTGCCCCAAATTGTCAGGCATAGTCAGAACTTTATTTTGCCATCACATACAGCAAACACCCTGTCCACTTCCCGCCAACCCACATTCACGGTGCCCCGGTTGAATACAATATAACAACTCATTACCAATGATTCGTCACCTAATATCACAGGTACCCTTGGATCTAGCAACCAAATTACCCAAATTTTAAAAAATATAGAGACAACCTATACCCACGCGCCCACTGTACCGTTTCAGGCCTGGCCAAAGGAACTAGATAATCTAAATACCCCCCAATGGTTTATGCATAAGCAGGTATGGGATTTCAGCCTCACTAGTCGTTTGTGGCCTCATTTTTGCAGTTCTGATATGGAAACGATCGTGGGTCCTCCGCGTGTTAAAGTGTCTCAGACCTACTCCGCTGGGGCGCCGCAATAATAATGTAATTTATGTCCCACAAGCACAGCACGTGTTACCACAGGAACGCGCGATCGAATTACTACCCCTTGCCGCCCCTACTCCTGCTAACCCACCCCGTCAGTACGCTAAAGTGGAAACCCTGGAGCAGGCCACGCACCGTCTCTATCCCGGTCTCTCTTAACTTCCTTAGTACCATATGCCGGTGACATGCTTACCTCAACCGGGACGGTATAATCCATATTCCCCGTCCGAATCACCACTATCATAATCCAAATACACCCATTCGGGTGTTACGGGCCACTCCTCTAGCCCATATTTCTCGTCCTCCGAGTGGTTGTACACCGGCTCCGGGCCGAACAGCCACGCCCACCACAGGCATACAGACGCGTATTCCTGGCAAGCTTCCCTGCCAGAGAAAGGACATATCATATAAAATGTAGATATTACTACGAAGCTACTACTCTTCATTATGTAACAAGCTAAGGACGGTTGTTGGATAGGAATAATAACTTGTGTAAAATGACTATATATACAAAGAAAAAAGTAATGGGAAAAGTGGTAAAGCGTTATGATAAGACGCAAGCATAAAAAACAGGGGTGTATAAATAGGTCTAGGAAACAATAACGATTATTGTTTTAGCACCGAGTCATGGAGTCACAGCAGATGTGGGAAGCCTGTTTCAAACAATAACTCCGACTATGTGTACGCTAAGGAAGCTGCGTGCTCATATTGGTACATGCAAACACTAACTTAATAGAAAAGCGGGGCCCATCCGCATCAAATCTTCGTAAGTTGGCGATACTAAAACAAAGCCTGGACTCGTTTATTGAGGATTACAAAACAAAATATGGTAAATACCTATATGAATAAGAGGAATTTTGGATTCCGATGTTGACCTCCGAACACAGTTTGTGGGTTTGATATAGGCCTCCATATGAGGTGTTTCTACCTGTCTCAACCATGCTCCTCTCCGGCGACAAATGGTCCACCGGCATGGAGGTGGATATGGATATGTATATAATAACATTATTAGATACATTGTTTAATGTCTTCTGCCTATCTATAGGTGGTGGTAGCACTAGTAATTGCCGGCTACTCCTAGTTTTTTTATGTTAATATCCATTTATCTAGTACAATGCATTAGTAAGATAACGACCGAGCAACCTCGGCCTAAGTGTACTTACATTGAAGACAGCTCGTGATCAACTGGAACCTCCAAGGGAATGTCACGGACTTCATAACGGTCACGGCACGTATTTAGGTACAACTATGCGATGTATGCTATTTCCAGCACCACATTCGACTATCCTCACAGTTCCATTCACGGCCCTACAAGGCATTTTTCAAAATGGGGCCGTAACAGACATGGGTACCCGTTATACGGCAGGTGGGGTCTATGGTTTTATTCTTTACATGACCGACAATTGCCGGACACGCACCGAGGACAACTACCACTATGGCCCAGAGTTCAACCAAAACTCCATCCACCAAACGAAAGCGTTGCCGCCTGTGTCACCATTTAGGTCACGTTCGGGAGCAATGTGCATTTTCCACCGCCATAGACATATCCAATCCAGAGTTGACCAAGGCTCAATGCAGGGCAGGGCTCAAGGCACTGTTTGCATCTGTCACCCGTCTAGCACGCATCAAACAAACCATAGACATATCCAATCCAGAGTTGACCGAGGCTCAATGCAGGGCAGGGCTCAAGGCTCTGTTTGCATCCGTCATCCGTCTAGCACGCATCAAACAAACCATAGACATATCCAATCCAGAGTTGACCGAGGCTCAATGCAGGGCAGGGCTCAAGGCACTGTTTGCATCCGTCACCCGTCTAGCACGCATCAAACAAACCATAGACATATCCAATCCAGAGTTGACCAAGGCTCAATGCAGGGCAGGACTCAAGGCACTGTTTGCATCTGTCACCCGTCTAGCACGCATCAAACAAACCATAGACATATCCAATCCAGAGTTGACCGAGGCTCAATGCAGGGCAGGGCTCAAGGCTCTGTTTGCATCCGTCATCCGTCTAGCACGCATCAAACAAACCATAGACATATCCAATCCAGAGTTGACCAAGGCTCAATGCAGGGCAGGACTCAAGGCACTGTTTGCATCTGTCACCCGTCTAGCACGCATCAAACAAACCATAGACATATCCAATCCAGAGTTGACCAAGGCTCAATGCAGGGCAGGACTCAAGGCACTGTTTGCATCTGTCACCCGTCTAGCACGCATCAAACAAACCATAGACATATCCAATCCAGAGTTGACCGAGGCTCAATGCAGGGCAGGGCTCAAGGCACTGTTTGCATCTGTCACCCGTCTAGCACGCATCAAACAAACCATAGACATATCCAATCCAGAGTTGACCGAGGCTCAATGCAGGGCAGGGCTCAAGGCTCTGTTTGCATCCGTCATCCGTCTAGCACGCATCAAACAAACCATAGACATATCCAATCCAGAGTTGACCGAGGCTCAATGCAGGGCAGGGCTCAAGGCACTGTTTGCATCCGTCACCCGTCTAGCACGCATCAAATAAACCATAGACATATCCAATCCAGAGTTGACCGAGGCTCAATGCAGGGCAGGGCTCAAGGCTCTGTTTGCATCCGTCACCCGTCTAGCACGCATCAAACAAACCATAGACATATCCAATCCAGAGTTGACCGAGGCTCAATGCAGGGCAGGGCTCAAGGCACTGTTTGCATCCGTCACCCGTCTAGCACGCATCAAACAAACCATAGACATATCCAATCCAGAGTTGACCGAGGCTCAATGCAGGGCAGGGCTCAAGGCACTGTTTGCATCCGTCACCCGTCTAGCACGCATCAAACAAACCATAGACATATCCAATCCAGAGTTGACCGAGGCTCAATGCAGGGCAGGGCTCAAGGCTCTGTTTGCATCCGTCACCCGTCTAGCACGCATCAAACAAACCATAGACATATCCAATCCAGAGTTGACCGAGGCTCAATGCAGGGCAGGGCTCAAGGCACTGTTTGCATCTGTCACCCGTCTAGCACGCATCAAACAAACCATAGACATATCCAATCCAGAGTTGACCGAGGCTCAATGCAGGGCAGGGCTCAAGGCACTGTTTGCATCTGTCACCCGTCTAGCACGCATCAAACAAACCATAGACATATCCAATCCAGAGTTGACCGAGGCTCAATGCAGGGCAGGGCTCAAGGCACTGTTTGCATCTGTCACCCGTCTAGCACGCATCAAACAAACCATAGACATATCCAATCCAGAGTTGACCGAGGCTCAATGCAGGGCAGGGCTCAAGGCACTGTTTGCATCTGTCACCCATTAAGCACACATCAAACGTGCCAACAACCCCTCATCACTGATTTCACCCACAGCTCCCGCCCTGCATGCCATTTACCGTGAGCTGAGTAATCTGTTTTATTGGAGGTTCACTCTAGGGCGGACCGACAGGCCCCCCGTCCCGAATGACCTCCCCATGCCAATCGACCCGTGGCGCAGGACCGACCAGGAGCAGGTGCCCTCGGCTAGGCGAGGGCCACGGAATTTAATGTTCTAGGGTTTCCTCCAGCCGGGACACCGGCACCCATGTCCACCCCCAGCCACCCACACGGGCGAGCCACAAGGACCCTAGGCTGTGACACAGGGGGACGTGAGGGCCCGGTCAGCCTCTTGCATGGGCGAATGAAATTGAACATTCCCCTAAACAAAGATATCAATCAAGGATCTATTATAAAAAATAACCACTAACAATGATCCAATAGACAAAAATACTTGCAACTCAAAAAATAATAATAATACTAATAAACAAAACATAAACCAATACATTAATTCAAGCCGCCGTACCAAGTGTCCACAACTAGAATCAACATCCCCAGAAACCACAAATGAAATACAATGCAACACAGCTATAGTTCGCCTCGTAAATAGAATCACGATACCAGCCCGCAGTGAGATATTGTGTGAAGGAAAGCATAGCCCATTACAGTGCTCAATCATAAAAACCGAATTGCAAACGCGAACATTACTCCTAGAACCAAGAGAGATACAAATAGTTGGGCAAGCTACCTCGCCCCACGGCACTGCAGAGCCGTTCAGTTTGAGCCACCAAGATAATGTAACTCGTTACTTATTGTTTTATTGCATAATTGATTAATGGGGCTCAACGTCCCACATTTATGCAACGATGGCTAATCGAGACGATGAGCGGGTGATAATGAAGATGAGAAAGATGATAATGATAATGAAGATCAAAGCCACATCCGAATCAGATCCATTGCACGTCGCGTGAGTCGTCATACGGGAGTCCAGCAAGGGAGGGCAGGGCCAAGTGGGAGGAGAAATATTCAATGGGACAGTGGGGGGGGAAAGGGAATTGGGGTGTGGACTGCACTTCGTCTGACTTCTCCTCCTCGACCAGTCCGGCTTGGGCTACCAGAAGCATACGCTTCCGCCGGCATAGCTCTCGGGATCAACAAAGCACGCAAACCTGCCCACCACGATAAAATGGCAGTCCCTGGGCAGGCTGCAGAGCCGTCATCACCGGGACACACACCGCACCGCCCCCCCCTTCCATCGGAGGACGCTGTACTCCTTCTGGAGACGCAACTTCACCTCTTCGCACGGATCCGGTCGCTGGCGCAGGTAGTTCGCAACCGGACGTCTCACGACCCCCTGGGCCTGCAGCTCTGCCCCCGCGAGCTTTACCTGCAGCGCCGCCTCACGTCGCTCACGTGCTCATACTGTCTTCACTACCGCACTCACCCCGACAACGAAATACCTTTCTGGGGTGCCCTCCTGCCGTTGGTGCCCTAGTCTTTCGGCGCATCTGTCCACCCCCTGTCGCCGACGCCCCTCCAACGCCGCCGTCGTCCATGCCGCTGATATAAATGCACTCTCAGCTTTTTGCGTTTTTTTTTTTTTTACCTTTTTACTCTCGTTTTTGTGTGTGGTGTTTTTCTTCAGTCTTTCCTGTCTCAAAAGGAAAAATTTCGTTTTTCCCGTAATTTTTCTTTTTTTGTGTGAGGGACTCATGTACAGTCGTATTTAAACTAATATTTTAAGGTATTAATGAATTGTTATTTTGTAATTATTTTACGTTGTTATTGTTATATTGTTTTACATGTTAAAGCAACGATATTTAATTCATATTTTAGGCAGCAATACCAAGGCCATCGGCAAGTAAACACTTTCAAGCACTATTCCGCAATGACTTTTATTTCTATAATTTCACTTCTTATTTCTGTATTATTTCGCCATAATTGTAAACATTTCTCAATTCATGTGAGTATAAAATACGCGTCTCTGTATCGTTAATCATCAGTTGGAGCTGGCAGGTCCAGCAGTTTGTTTGTTTGTTTGTTTGTTTGTTTGTTTGTTTGCACCATCAGGGCTCACGCCTTGTTGGTAGCCATTGGTCTTGGGTTCGACAGTGACCCTCAGTTACCGACCGAATCCCTTGCTTGCTATGCTATAATAAGGACCCTCAGTCCCAAGTTATCATTGCTGTATACGTCACAATCTTACGAGATTCAACTTGGGTGTTTTACATAATATCTTATGTAGGATCTTCGGTTGAAGTATGGATATGTAAGTAATCAGAAAAATTTAAAATAAAATACTTATTAGTTACTTGTGTTACCTGATTTGTTATACCGTGATTCCTCGCAAGGGTTAGCCATCCAGGTTATTACAATATTTCGACACAATCAGCAATAGTCAGATGTTATTGTCAGCTCTCGTCACTTTCACTTTCACAAATACAGTCCATTATTAGATTTATCAATGTCAATAAGAATCTTCTATATACTCTATAGGCCGTGACGTAGGTCACCTCCTAGTATATATACCCCCGTGTAACTTAGACCAATGTGTCAGTGTGCCGACCAAGTGCTAAGGATAGCTGGGGAAGCCACACCATAAGCCTTAGGGTAAACGCTTACCGAGGTGCTCTATTAATTATGCAAAAGTAATATCTACGGACGTTAGTATTGCATAATTAATTATCTTCATCTACCAGCTCTACTACGGGTGAGTCCGATGTAGACGTTATAGGTAGTCAAACTATTGACACCCCCTGATCAATGTTGGTATTTCCAATGATCGATTGTTTTACTGATTATGTATAATATGTCAAGCAATAACCAAGCACAATTATATCGTTGCATAATATGCAACAAGAACCCGCACGCCTCTAAATACTCCAAATACTCTAAATACTCTAAATTCATCTCTCATGGTCTTCTTATTAATTGTTAACCATTCAGGGTCCGTCACCCTTATTAACGACGGTGGTGGCAGCTTACATTTTAATCTGTAATAAAAGATGTTTCTAAGAATTGAGTAATATCTTTGCCTATTTCCCAGTCACAAATCCAGTCCACGACATAAATTATCTTGTTGTCTAAATCAGTTAGTGAAATTAAATTAAATTATTTGTCTCCATCTAAAATTAAACCTTTTCAACATATCAACACATATCATCCTCATCCTCAATCATACCATCAACATATCATCCTCGTCAGTAATAGAGTGTGCGAGCAACATTAACTTTCACTTCCCTAAAAGTTGTTATCGGAAAATATATTATTAAATTATTATAAGATAATATCCTGTTTTGATGTAAAATGTTTCAAGGGCGTATCAAGCAAATTGGGTTAGATATTCAAAATAAGATTCACAAGTAGGGGCACTGGAGGAGAAAATACAGAAATTATAAAAGTAGGTAAGAGACGATCTGGAAAGGAAGTAAGACGGTGAACGTGCTCTGGTCAACACCCTGTTCGAGCCCAGGCTCAAGTCTTATATCTCAAACTGTAAGTTGTCCATATTATCTGTATAATTATCTATATAAATTAAAAGGTAGGTCTAAGGCCATAAGGAAGGTTTCTTAAAATGTAAAAAACGTAATATAGTAAGATTTATTTAAATTGTAAGGCGAATAAGTAGGGTAAGGAAATGTAGGCCACGGGACGAAACGTCGGTACGTGTACAAGCAGTTCCAGTTATTCAATATGTTCATATACCTATAAGGATATATTTTTTATGTGTGAATAGTCACAAAAGGTATAAATAAATGGTTATAATGGGATTAGCCGAAGTAGTTCTTCTTCCCTCTCCTGTCATACCATAGAGTTATGCTTTCCCAATCTCCTAATCAGTTAGTAGGTGGGCTGACCCATCAACTTACTTGGTTGCCACGCTACCGAGATTCAGGTTAGTTACTTCGAGAAGCCCCCTACTACAATTGCTTCACAAAAAAGACCACCAGCTTCTTAACTGAATGCTGAACTATTATAGAAATGTATGTCTATGTTATGGTTGCAGTGATCCGCCTAGTGATGACGACGACGAGACCCAACCCGAGAGAGTTGACGAGGGTTATCACGACAACTGTCCGGGCTGTGACTTATGCTGGGGCGGCGGCAGTGGCGGTGGCGATGATAACCCACTACCATTAGAATATCCGAAAAAGTTTTTGTACATATTTTTTGATCTCGAGTGTACACAAGTTCTACCCCTTGAGGGTCGGATGGACTGTCTGGAGCATGTGCCTAACCTGTGTGTTATGCAACAGGCTTGCAAACACTGCTACGACCACGAAGTGGATCATTGCGGACGTGTGGCATCAGGGAACGCGTGTTTTCTGATGACAACACAATCGTTGACTTTGTCGAGTACCTGACTTTTTTTTTTTTTTTTTTTTTTTTTTTACCTTTCATTATGAATATTTTTACTGAAAACTGCTCCTATTGGTCGTTGCTGCAGATATATAGCTGGACGTGGGGGAAGCTGCGAGTTACAGAGTACTGGTACCGGTGAAACCTCACAGATCCACTAAAGGTGAATACAATCGGAAATTATAGAAGAGAGATAGCGGAAATGCAGAGGCTGTTCGTGGGGTGGTTTGGGTCGGGGGTGACGGACGCCGACGACGCAGCGAGAGATCCGGGGTCGGTTCAGACCGAGGACTGGAAAGAGGCGCCGTGGCCCAACCACCCGGATCTAGACGATTGGACTGTGGCAGCAGAGGGCGCCGATGACGAGGCTGCTGATTCCGGTGTCGGCGAGTCCGAAGACGAATGAAGAGAGAAGCGGAAGGAAGAAGAACTTCATCATGTTCATTCATCATTCATCATTCACTATTATTCAATGTATGTTCATATTATCTACTTTATTAAAGTTTTTTGTATTATCGTTACATTCTGCATTTGTCATTTATAGAATAGCTATAACCTACGTATCCCAATAACAATATTATTATCACACACTACCTCCTATACAACATGTTCACGGTTCTGCTCCTATTTATAAAAGTATTTTTTTTTTCTTGGAATCATCAAAATATATCGATAACAATCTGTGTGTTGCGACATATACGCCCAGGAGACGTATTATGTGTGTTTGTGTGGCATACTGACTGTATAGTGAATATTATTGTTATAATTTAGTGCATTCATCATGACGACCATCAGCAGTAACGAAGCAACAACTGTCCACCGGTCACCGACCAATGTAAGTATTATTATTATTATCAGCGATATTGAAGACGCTAACATTGATTTCGACATCGACGATAAACCACAACCACTCCACGACAATAGTAACGATGTTGATGACGACACTCCGCCATCGGAACAATCCGAGGGCAATGACAATACGGAGATTAATGTTACATCACTTGGACATCGTTACACCTATAGAGACTATACTGACAAAGAAATTCAAGAACAGATTTAGCAAGACAAACAGCCTACGGGGAATCCCGAAGCCCTAATGCCAGCAACATATGACGAGATTGACATTGACTATCAACAACAATGGGTAAGAAACCTCCCACAGTACACGAATGCAACACATCATTTGAATTCTCCTTCAAGCACCGAACCTGGCCCTTCAAAACCTACATTGCCAAAATCTAAGAATATTGTAAAAAAGGCGTTTACACGTCTCTTACCGACAAGAGTAAGCACACGATTACGGCAACCCTCATTGAAAGCTATGGAACATATCCACGCGACAAAGGGTGGTAAACATTAAACAATAATGTTCACCTTCTTTATGTCCAGTGCTCACGATGGCAACGGACGAGAGTTTGTCTACGCTCCCGAAAAACGAAGCCATCGAAGTCAACTTCATGCGATCGGCACGGGTGGGCGCGGACCGACGAATGATCGTCAAAATTAAGGGAAGTAGCTACCTTTTTCCACCTCAGTACAATGCTCTGACCGAATATACCCTGCACCACTCGCGCCAGCGAGGATCATCGACCTTAATTGTTGTCCTTGAAACAAACGGGGCAGTTAACCTCATTATGATTTTGTAAACCACGTTACCCTTATTCTGAAGTCTTTAAAACTTCACTATACACTCCCTTTCGGGTTATAGGACTTAATCATTGCATTATCACACCCGCACCATTCACTCTTTAAACAAATTACAAACACACAAACAAAACGAAATGCCTTCCGATATATCCTCTTTAGGCCGCAATTAGAAAACACAGTTTGCCCTTCCCTAAATATTTTCTGGAGGTCAAGTTGTTATCAAGGTTTGATTTCACTGTTTGACGTACAGGCTAGGGTGCATTTTACCGTGTATATTATATATTTTTCACGTGTAATATTTTTTCTTTTCTTTCCTTTTTTTTTGTTATGAAGTGCAATATTTGCAATTACACTTTCGGGTATTTTGTGACTTGTATCTCATTTACTCGCTTTGGGTAACATTCCAGTTAGGAATGTATCCCCGTTGGAACAAAGCTTGTTGAATATACCGTACTACGTCAAACACCCACTTTTGGAGACGCACCCGAGTGGAAACGGCGGCTTGCGTCGGATTTCGGCCTAATTAACCCTGTCGAGCTTGGTCTCCACAAAACCTAAATTAAACGTCCGCATAACAACTAAATTTAGTATTGAAATCAAACCGCCGTAAAAGAAAGTAACTTAGGTTAAGTTTTACCCGCACTACTATATGCAACCACTGATGCATTAACTATTTATGATCACAGTGCGGGGTTCACGCATCTCATTTGCACATATCATTTTCATCCCTCCCCTCGACAAGCGACGCGTCAGTCAGCTATTTGCCTCTTTTAAACAGGTAATTACAAAAATGTCTACAAGGTCACTTCCTTTTATTTTTTTATTCCTGACACTCCACTATTGTTTCACTATTGAACCCAATCAGGATACAGGCACCATGTTTATTAGACTTATTACTCACAGGCCTCTATTGGACTATCACGGTTGATGTTAATATCACTGATTATGATCATATAATCAATGAATTCATTCATACGGTCTCTGAGATTGAAAATATAAGCAGTTTAAATCAAACTTTCGCGTTCTTTCAAACTATAGCGTTGATATTAACGCCTTCATCAATAAAGAAACCACTTCAATTGTTACGCAAGCCACCAACGTACGTGCAAAACTTATTAACCTCTATCATACGTTATTACCAGGTGTTCGTAGAAATAAACGTTCCCCCTTTGAATTTGTTGGTTTAGGGTTAAAATTTCTTTTTGGGACACTTACAACACAGGATTTAGAAGGGGTAAATCAGCATATTGGTAAGTTAAAAGCACAAACAGATGGATAAGTCCATTTGATGCGAGAACAGATTACATATTTAAAAGACAGTTACGCCACAGGCCATCAAAACACGAGGGACATTAAAACAATTGGTAGGACAATGATTGACTTGAACCAGAGAATAATAAAAATGGAAGCTTGCTTCCAGGCAAGTACACATGACGAGACTCTCCTAATTACAGAATTTTACACTATACAAACCAATTTTCGCACCATAAAAAATACACTCATTAATATAAAAGACGATATTGAACAATTAGAGACGGCCCTCTCGGTTACCGCCCTGGGGCGCCTGAGTGAGTATTTATTAACACCGACTAATCTTTTACACCTTTTAACGACTATTGAACCACATTTACCACAGGTCTGCTCCTTCCTCTCTGGGGCTACCATTGACCAAATGTACCTGTACTATTCCTTATACAAAGTCCATTCAGCCACAGAAGGTGGAGTCATTAGATTATTTGCTCAAATTCCCCTTTAAGGAATACAATAAATATTTCCACTTGTATAAAGCTCTCTCCCTCCCTTACCACTTACCTTACCATACGCCAGTCGTTGTTATTTCCCCTAGTAATGATTTTTTAGCAATTACACCGGACGGCCAATATTATTTAGAAATGAGTCATAACTACCAGGCACATTGACCCTCGGGCACGTTTACGATGTGTTCCCCGATGCGTCCTATTTTTAAATCCCACAAACCATATTGTTTATATTCAATTTTTGCAGGCAATAAAATGGCGATTCATTCCTTATGTTGTAAAACGGTGATGTTACATTTTGAGCCTACCTTCTATCGATCACCGGCAAGAAACACTTGGATTTACAGCGTAAACAAGGAGCAATTTACCATTCATTGCCTGGCAGAAGCCTACTCTTATAACAGTTCGATTACACAAACCCTTTTACGAGGTACTGGCACAGTGGCCATACCCCCTAATTGCCAGGCATTTGGCACCGATTTCATACTCGCTTCTCATACGTCCACTAGCACTCATGTCCCGAAAAGCCCTTCATTTAGAATTCCTCATTTAGCTACTATTATTTCTATTATTGCTAATAATTCTGCCATCAATATTTCTCAAATCATCGGTTCTCATGACCAAATTGATAGATTTCTCAGTCTCACACGTTTAGATTGATTGATTAATGGGGCTTAACGTCTCATATTTATGCAACGATGGCTAATCGAGACGATGAGCGGGTGATAGTGAAGATGAGAAAGATGATAATGAAGAAAAGAATAAAGCCACCTTCGAATCAGATCCATTGTACGTCGCGCGAGTCGTCATACGGGAGTCCAGCAAGGGAGGGCAGGGCCAAGTGGGAAGATAAATATTCAATGGGACAGTGGGGGGAAAGGGGATTGAGGTGTGGACTGCACTTCGTCTGACTTCTCCTCCTCGACCAGTCCGGCTTGGGTGGCCCTACCAGAAGCATACGCTTCCGCCGGCATAGCTCTCGGGATCAACAAAGTACGCAAACCTGCCCACCACGATAAGGTGGCAGTCCCTGGGCAGGTCACACGTTTAGGACATTCTCATAATGAACAACCAACAGTACCTTTTCACGTTTGGCAGAAGGAATTGGGTTTACTTAATACTCCACCTTGGTATGAAATTCAGACTACCCATCATTATGGTGTAACAGCTTTTGGAATTATGCTTATTGTTATTACTTTGATAATCATTTGGAAACGGCGCTATATATGTTCGAAACTACCCTGTCCTGTTAGACAACCACCTGTCCACCGGCAACCGAATGTTATTTACGTGCCTACCACCACCACCCCCTCACAACAGAAATCTGGTACTGTCGAATTAAGAGCCTTGTCCGCCCCCACTCGCAGTGGCGGCCACTCATATATGGAGGAACTACCCCCT
The DNA here is from genome assembly GCA_945910005.1 of Isoperla grammatica. NCBI lineage: Eukaryota > Metazoa > Arthropoda > Insecta > Plecoptera > Perlodidae > Isoperla > Isoperla grammatica. The sequence continues at coordinate 102,334,875 of OX246737.1, forward strand.
GACGAACAAGCCCCCACACGTCTATATCCCATGTTAACATAATTCCAATTAAACACTACCACATATGATAGCGCTTATATACATGTACTTCCTTTCAGGGATCGCTCATTTCCATTATGTTTCAGACAACGTCAATCATCCTCATGGAGCCTAAACGTCGCTGTCTCATATGTCGTGAAAAGGGGCATATCATGGAGCACTGTACATCTACCAACTGCGAAACCTTCGATTTATTTAACTGCAGCCAGAACCAATTACGTAGGCGGCTCCTGGACTGGCTGATTATCATCAAACAATGGCACACTGCATCACGTCCCCCTGGGGGCACTCAGGGCCTTCAGGGGCGGGTAACAGTTATAAGCACGTTTTAACAGCCAAAGTCATGCGTACTATTTCAAATATGGGCTTTCCGTATATACACTCACCAAGCACAGTTTCCAGACTCAACCCCACCGCCCTCCGCTAATTTTGACGATATCTCCCTCCCTACATTGTGAGTTTTGAAATTTTTCGGAATTTTCAGACGTACGCTCTACTTTCAGGTTATTTCCACCTTCACTTGCCTGGGCTCTTTCCAGCTCACTTGTTTCACTCATAATACGGTTATTCCAACAAATGGTATTCTGACTTACTAGCATACATTATGTATTAGTATAATGTTCTTTTGCGATCAATATGTATTCCCATTTTCTTTTTTGAAGTTCAAGTTATTTCTTTCTTGTGCATATTATGATTATAATTGCAGTGGAAATGTTGATATTTCAATATATTATTAATTTTTTTTGGTGTTAATGAAATTCATTTTATCGACATAAATAAGTACTCATAACATTATGCTTAACCACTTCTGGTTGAATTGCCTTTCAATTGGGTAATAAATCATAGGCAATATTATAAAATGTAAACAGCACTATCAAAACACAATAATAACGAAAAGAAAAAGATTTTTACGATTTGCAGTACGCTATGTACCTTCTCATATTTTGGTGCCTTCGTACACACCATATATTCATGGATAATATCCTTCTATCGCAAGTTGTTCATTGCCCAGCCCAATACCCCTTTGACCCTTCCTTAGGTGTTTTCTCTTTTGCCACATCCTTTTAGGAAAGATATGTTAAAAGGTTTGAGGGGGGGGGGGGGGTTGTCTTGAAGCGAGTTTTATATATTAATATAATATTAAAGAGCATCACTTATATGGATGGACTATATATGAGTAACTTGTGGCTGGATAAACGATAGTGGAGATTTCTTCAAATAGGATGTTATTGAGGATTTCACTAGTGGGCCAATGTCAAAAACAAAGTAATAAAGTACTATAGTACAGATCACGTACTAGACACTCAATAAATAAATTAGCATTATCAGTATATACCAAAAAGGGTCTTAAACTCGTGGACGTTACCATCGGTCTTTCATATATAAACCCAGGCAAACGCCAGGGAATCGTGACTCTTCAGCCAACGGTCTTCCGTGGTAAGTTCATAAGTGAACTAACATAGGGAACGCTTTAGGCTTAAAAGAGGGTTTGATCGAGCACCTTTAACATTTGTTCAACGGGGCTTGACCAAAACCGGGACATATGTGTTACCAAATCTAAAATCACCTTAAGTTTTTCCAGGTTAGCCAATATTAAGTAATTTGATTTTAATTGTGTGTGTGTGTGTCTAAATAAAAAGCTTCTTTTTGGTGACACTTTGTTATGTATGTTAAATAATTAAATTCGTTATTCATGGAACTACGAACTACGATGTAGTTCATGATCCCTACGCCTTCCTAAACTAATTTTTCATTAAAATTCAAAATTCTGTCCTTACCTAGGACAGTGGTGGCAGCCAAAACTGAAAACTCAAGTTAACCACCAAGGCAATTTCCCGCCCCACGACAACGCTTCCTTACCGACTCTAGTAAATAGTTTCAAGAAATGACGATAGGTCGCGCTTGTTGTTCACTTTAGAAATTATTATTCAATTTTTAAGAGCTGAGTTCGCTTAGAAAGTAGAGTACGTGTCTCTCCTCTTTGCGAAGAAAAGACGGGTGCAGGTGTAAATCTAGCCATTCCCAGGACTCTTCCTGAACTTACCTTTTCTATTCCTAGTAGTTGCTAATCCAACCTCTTCTATTAATTCGTACTAATATTACTTAAAATTCATTCTGCCTTCGGGCCATATCATTCTTTTTCAAACGTTCTGCCTTCAGCAACACATCTATCACATCTGTAATCTTATCACTCTTCTCTTAAGGACACTGTCCGGTCAGATTTTAAAGCAAAAGGAAACTGAGCCTTATTGCATCCATCCAAACGTCCAAACGTCCAAAGCAGCCACACTGAACGCTAAGTGCAAGTGGAATCTGCTACCAAACAATCCATACTCTGTGTGCGGATTTTTTGTAGAGTGCTGAATGGTCCAAGCTTTCTGTGCGGGCTGTGACGCTAAGATTAACGCTCTAAGACCATTTGCTCACATTATCTGTAATATTTTCTATACCACCTTTGATTCAAAAATAAATCATCAAGTCTTTTACAAAAGACGTAAGTGTATTTCTTTCACACACAAAAATTTCCTAAATCTCCTTTCTTTTTTTCCCCGCTCAAACATTCATAATTCTTGTCAGGTGACCTTAGCGTCACGCCCACTAAACCTTCATTTGCCTTGTTACTCGGCATCGCCACGCTGCCTAAAAGAAAAAAACCCACAACATAAAATGGTGGCAGCGGTGGGATTAGAGAAGAGAGAAAACCAAGAAAAAAGAAAAAAAGAAATTTTTATAAAGAAAAACACCCTATATGTAAAAATATAAAAAACAAAATATTATTTTAATAAAACCTGTCAGTTTCAAATGGGCGCGTGATTATTGCTTTTAAACTACCGCTTATTCACATCCTAAAAGTAATAACTAGACACAAGTATATATATATATATATATATATATATATATATATATATATATATATATATATATATATATATATATATATATATATATTTGGAAGAAAAAAAAGGGGGGGGGATGAAAATGCTACTAAAAAAAAAAAAAAAATGCCACCGTAAGCCACCAATTTCGAGGGCTGGGTATTGCCTGACACGCACTGAGGACAACTACCACTATGGCCCAGAGTTCAACCAAAACTCCATCCACCACACGAAAGCGTTGCCCCCTGTGTCACCATTTAGGTCACATTCGGGAGCAATGTGCATTTCCACCACCATCGACGTATCCGATCCAGAGTTGACCGAGGCTCAATGCAGCGCAGGGCTCAAGGCACTGTTTGCATCTGTCACCCGTCTAGCACGCATCAAACAAACCATAGACATATCCAATCCAGAGTTGACCGAGGCTCAATGCAGGGCAGGGCTCAAGGCACTGTTTGCAGCTGTCACCCGTTTAGCACGCATCAAGTTAGTTAGTTAGTTAGTTTGGGTTTAAGGGCACACAACGACGTGGTTATTAGTGCCCGATAGACTTTTGGCTTTACCTGGTGTTATTTTAGATAACACTCAGTAGCTCTAAAGATTGTAAAAAGTTAAAAACATTGTCAAGAAGACTTGAGTCGTCAGCTAAAATTTCTTTTAAAGTTGTTAATTTAAAACGGTTCCTCTCGTCATTGTATTTTTTACACTCAACTAAAATGTGTTTCATACTTAAAACAACTCCACATACCTCACAAGTGGGGGGGGCTTCGCTACGCAAAAGATATCCGTGAGTGAGGTATGTGTGTCCGATCCGCAGCCGAGTCAAAACAACTTCTTCCCGACGAGAGGGTCGTCGTGAAGATAACCATGACACTACACTACTTTTGATTTCACGTAGTTTGTTATTCTCAATGCTTGACCAGTTATTTTGCCACATTTCTTTCAGCTTATGCTTGAAGACTACTTTGAGGTCATGAGTCACAATAAGGTTATTGTCAGCGCTGCCCTTGTTGCATGCCGCTTTTGCAAATAGATCTGCACGTTCATTGCCTTGGATTCCGGCATGGCCAGGCACCCAACAAAATACAACACGTTTTCGTTTCGAGGACAGTTTTGTTAAAATGTTTTGGATTTTACATACCAGGGGGTGCCTGGAGTACATTTGAGACAGGGATTCTAGTGTACTAAGAGAGTCAGTACACACTAGAAATTTTGAACCGTCATGAGATAAAACATAGAGGAGGCTTTGCAGTATTGCAAAGAGCTCCGCATTAAACACACTAAACATTGGGTGGAGTTTAAAGGTAAAATGTTCGTCATCCGTTGTAAAAGCACAGCCAACCAGATCACCTATTTTCGATCCATCAGTGTAGATGCACTCAAAGTCGTGGTGCGTTGAGCGAATTTCGTGAAATAGGGCCTGGTATTGAATGTTAGATGTAGACTCTTTTTTGTAGATTGAGAGACGTGTTATACAAACCGGCTTGGTTACGGACCAAGGTGGCATTGAACGATCAGACACGTTGAAAACTAGAGGTAACGTTGTTTGTAGCTCTTCTAAGAGTTCAAGAGAACGAATACCCACTGGTCTCATTACTTTGTTCCTCGAGGCATACAGATTTTTAAAAGGGGGATTAAAAATCACATCGTACGATGGGTTTTTCGGAGACCCTTTTAAAGATGAAACATAGTTCAGCATTAGGTACTTCCTCCTAATAGCCAATGGCGGCTCGCCTGCCTCGCTGTACAGACTTGGGACGGGGCTTGTTCGAAATGCTCCCGTCGAGAGTCGAATGCCTGTGTGGTGTACTGTGTTCAAAGTTCTAATGTAGGAAGGTCTCGCAGAGTCATAGATAAAACTGGCAAAGTCTAGTTTGGAACGAATCAGAGAACGGTAAAGTCGGAGCATGATGGTACGATCTGCACCCCATTTGGTATTGCTAAGTACGCGTAGGATGTTTAGCGCCTTGAAACATTTTGTTCGGAGTTGTTGTATATGTGGTCGCCATGTTAACTTTTTGTCAAAAAACATTCCCAGAAAACGAGCGGTGTCTGTGAATGTCAGGGTACGGCCTCCCATTATTAGTTCGAGGTTCATAAAAATACCTCGGCGGTGGCTGAAAAGTACACACGTTGTTTTTGTAACCGAGAATCTGAAGCCAGTCTCATCTGCCCACTTCTCAAGCCGCCTGACATTCAGCTGCAGCTGCCGCTCAATTGAACTGAGGAATGACGCCCGGTAAAACATTGCATAGTCATCTACAAAGAGTGAAGACTGCACGGGTTTGCGTACATAAGAAGTTATGTTGTTAATAGCTATTGCGAAACAAAGGACACTTAAAACAGATCCTTGTGGCACACCGTTCTCTTGGTAAAATGGTCTTGATAAAAGGTTTCCAATCCGGACTTGAAATCGTCTGTTGGTTAAAAACTTCGAAATAAAAACCGGTAAGTGTCCCTTCATACCCCAGGAATGTAAAGTTTTTAAAATCCCATGTTTCCATGTAGTGTCATACGCCTTCTCCAAATCGAAGAAGACGGCCACTACATGTTGTTTGGTTATAAAAGCATCTCGAATATAACCCTCCAATCGGACGAGATGGTCCAGGGCCGAGCGGCCTTTACGAAAACCCGATTGTTCCGGAGTAAGAAGATTTCGGCTTTCCAACAACCACATCAATCTCTTATTGATCATCCTTTCAAGAGCTTTACAAAGACAACTCGTAAGGGAAATTGGCCTATAATTTGACACATGCACCTTGTCTTTGCCTGGTTTTAAAATCGGGACGGTAATGGCATCCCTCCACGAGTCCGGGAACACATCTTCGAGCCAGATGCGGTTGAACATGTCAAGAATGTACCGGAGAGCTTCGGGAGAGAGGTGTTTTATCATGTCGTTGTGAACTTCGTCCGGGCCAGTGGCAGAGTTCTTGAGATCGCTTATGGTGTTCATGAATTCCCATTCCGTGAAGGGATGATTGTATTCCTCTCTATTGTTTGATGAAAAGTTTAGGGTCTTCTGTTCCTCCTGAGCCTTTCGCTTGAGAAATTTCGCAGAGTAATTAGCGGAGCTAGAGATGCTGGCGTAATGTGCCCCGAAGGCATTCGCTATATCTATTTGAGACGTTTTTAATTCATTATTGACTAGAACGCCGGAAGGACTACAAAAGGTATTTTGGCAAGATATCTTTCTAATTTTTTTCCAAACTTGAGAAACTGGTGTTCGGTGTGTCAATGTGGACACGTAGCACTTCCATGAGCGTTTGCGCGATTCTTTAATAATGTATCTGTCTTTCGCACGTAGTTTTCTGAAAGCTTCCAGGTTGGCTTGTGTTGGGTATCTGCTGAATACCTTTAATGCCTTTCTACGTTTTTTGATGGCCTCCTTACATTCAGCATTCCACCAGGGAACTGGTATGCGTCGAGGATGGATTGACGTTTGAGGGATAGTGGACCTTGCCGCTGAGATGATCTTGTTGGTGACATGGTTCACCTGATCCTGGATGTCATCAAAGTGTTCGTTGCCAAATACGGCCAGGGTCTTGAACATATTCCAGTCAGCTCTTTCAACGTTCCACTTAGGCGCCCGTTGTCTGGACTCTCCCTGGTGAGTTATGGTGACCAGTATAGGGAAGTGATCGCTACCATGAAGATCTGGTATGACACTCCACTCTAGTTCTAGGAAGATAGAGGGTGTACATATTGTTAAGTCAATGGCAGAATATGAACCATTTGCAGTGTTAAAGTGGGTTGGTTCTCCATTATTCAGTAAGATAAGGTCGTTAGTTGTTAAGACGTCTTCTATTATCTTACCCCTAGGACTAGATATCTGGTCACCCCATAAAACATTGTGAGCGTTGAAATCCCCGAATAAAATAAATGGACGTGGTAGTTGTTGTAAAAGGTTATTGACTAGTTGCTTTGATATCACAGAAAGAGGAGGAAAATAGATATTGCATAGAGTGATCGTGCCACTGAGGGCCACTCGGACAGCCACTGCCTGCAACGTTGTTGTGAGAGGCAGTGCTTCGGAGTATACGCTGTTCGTTACCGAGATAGCCACTCCTCCCTTTGCCCGATCACCCGATACGTCATCATATCTATAAAAGGTATATCCTCTTAACTTAGGGTTGTCTGAAGGTTTAAAATGTGTTTCCTGGAAGCACAGAAAAGCTGGTTTGTAGTGTGAAACTAAAAGTTTTACCTCTTCAGATCTACTAAAATAACCTCTTACGTTCCACTGAAGGCATGTGTCCATTATTAAAGGATAAAAAGGAGAGGTCAGATGGGGGATGCTACTGGTCTCTTTTTTGCTTTAAAAATTGAGCTACCTTAGAGGTAGCAGGAGTTGGAGGAGATGTGTCCATTTCATCTCCTGTGTCTTCAAAAGGAGACGACTCCGACTGACTTTGGGCAAGAGCCACTTGCGAAGCGAGGGCCCTTTTCCAGTTTTTATTCCGTTTCCCTTTCGGAAATTGAAAGTCGGTATTGGGTTGTTGTTGATCGCGAACAAGCTTGCGAACTTTGTTTTGCGTCATATTTGTATTCTGGGCTGTCTCATGCACTGCATTGACTGGAGTTTCTTTTTGTGTTGCTTTCTGCTTGTCGGATGGCGATTGGGGTCTTGTGGCTAGAAGTTCTTTAATGAGATCATCTTGGACCTCTAGTCGTTTCTGCTGGCGGTCAATTGTTTCTTTTAATTGTTTTATGGTTTCTAAGAGCTCAGTCAAGAGGGGAGATTCCGAGGTGACAGATGAAGATGTAGGTGGTGAAGGAGTGATCGGTATTGCGGTTTTCTCTGGTTGCACGTTTACTACATCAGCGAATGACCTTTTAAATATCGGCGATGCAATTGCAAAGTATTTTTTGCGGGCCTCATATATCGAGATGTTTTCGGTCGATCGTATTTTTTGAATAGCTTCCTCTTCTTTCCATTTTGGGCAGTCTCTAGAAGCTGCAGAATGACATCCATCACAGTTTATACATTTTTTGTCTGATTTGCATGCTTCATCGCCATGAGCTGGCTGTCCACATTCGCAACACATGGCTTTACCCTTGCATGCCTTTTGTGAATGCCCAAACTTCTGACACCTGAAGCAGCGAAGAGGGCGACCAACGAAAGGTCGGACGTCGAGGCGATAATAGCCTGCGTGAATGATTTTTGGCGGAGTAGATGTATTAAATGTAAGAATGTATGTTGGTGTGGGGGTCAATGTGCCGGTTCGTTTGCTGTGGATTTGATATACGTCTGCTACTAGTTGTGATGCAAGTTCTGCTTTAATTTCTTCGATGGAACAGTTCATCAGGTCGTAACACCTGATGACGCCTTTTGATGAATTGAGGGTTGTATGTGGGGTAACAGTGACAGGCATATCGGCTATCTTGGTGGACTCTAATAAAGTCAGAGATTGTTTGTCAGAGGATGTTTCAACTAGGAGGGTACCATTGCGTAACTTTTTCACTGATGTGATATTGGCAGCGATTCCTTCTATCGCTTTCCGAAGATAGAAAGGAGACATTTTTAAAAAATTCTTATCCTTATCGACACGTGTAACAACCAGAAACTTCGGGGTCGGTCCAACAGTCTTGGCGTTCTTTTTCTGCTGTAAGTCAAAGTCGTCATCTATGAGGCTTCGTTTACTCATAGTTTTGTTGGGGACAACCCACATCAGTACTTGGAATCAGGACTCAACTAACCCACGTCGGTTCTACCGCATAGGGCCTTGTAAACGAAATAGGGTGCACCCCATGGGGAGCTAGACATGACAACATACCCCCATGAGGCGCAGCCCATTAACGATTTCCTTTTTCATCAAGTGGCGTGTAGGAAAGTGCCAATTTCACGTCCGGGTGCCTGCAGGCGCAATTGACCTTCTAACACTGCACGCAGGCCGACCGGAAGCCCACGGCCGACCTTTGTGCAGTGGGCATACAGCCAACGCAACCCGCAGACAGGCCCAAGGCAATCAAATCCGTCAATGTGCCGAGCCTGTTCCGTTGCCATGCCTGGTCGTCATCGGGGATGTCCAAGTCCATTGCAGGGTCGTTATAGAGAGGTCAAGGTTTGGTGGGCGTTTGGATCGCAAAGAGGGCCGGCACGGATGAGGAAGAAGGTAGTGAAAGTAAGAAGAGAAAGGATGATGAAGACAGAAATGAAAAAAAAAAAGGGATGATTAAAGAAGTGCACGAGAGCCCTCTTTGCGGGCACCGGTCACCACGAGGAGGGACCCACCTCGACCGGTAGCACGCATCAAACAAACCAACAACCCCTCATCACTGATTTCACCCACAGCTCGCGCCCTGCATGCCATTTACCGTAAGCAGAGTCATCTGTTTGTCATTTGTTTGTGTCATTTATAGAATAGCTATAACCTACGTATCCCAATAACAATATTATTATCACACACTACCTCCTACAACATGTTCACGGCTCTGCTTCTATTTATAAAAGTATTTTTTTTTTTCTTGGAATCATCAAAATATATCAATTACAATCTGTGTGTGTTGCGACATACGCCCAGAAGACGAACTATGTGTGTTTGTGTGGCATACTGACTTGATAGTATTTATTATTGTTATAATTTAGTGCATTCATCATGACGACCATTAGCAGTAACGAAGCAACAACTGTCCACCGGTCACCGACCAATGTAAGTATTATTATTATTTTCATTATTATCAGCGATATTGAAGACGCTTACATTGATTTCGACATCGACGATAAACCACAACCACTTCACGACAGTAAAAACGATGTTGATGACGACACTCCGCCATCGGAACAATCCGAGGGCAATGGCAATACGGAGATAACCGTTACACCACTTAGACATCGTTACACCTATATGGACTATACTGACAAAGAAATTCAAGAACAGGAACAGGCTACGGCGAATTCCTATGCCCTAATGCCAACCACATATGACGAGATTGACATTGACTATCATCAACAATGGGCTAGAACCCCCCACAGTACACAAACACAACGCATCATTTGAAATCTCCTTCAAGCACCGAACCTGGCACTTCAAAACCCACATTGCCAAAATCTAAGAATTTTGTAAAAAAAGGCGTTAACATGTCTCTTACCGACAAGAGTAAGCACACGATTACGGCCACCCTCATTGAAAGCTATGGAACATATCCACGCGACAAAGGGTGGTAAACAATAATGTGCATCTCCATTATGTCCAGTGCTCACGATGGCAACGTACGAGAGTTTGTCGACGCTCCCAAAAAACGAAGCCATCGAAGTCGACTTCATGCGATCGGCACGGGTGGGCGCCGACCGACGAATAATTGTCAAAATTAAGCGGAGTAGCTACCTTTTTCCACCTCAGTACAACTCTCTGCCCGAATATACCCTGCACCTCTCTCGCCAGCGAGGATCATCGAACTTTGTTGTCCTTGAAACAAACGGGGCAGTTAACCTCATTATGATGTCGTAAACCACGTTACCCTCACTATTGTATTTAAAACTTCACTATAAACTCCCCTCCGGCTTAAACGACTTTATTATTGCATTAGCACACCCGCACCATTTACTTTTGAAACATATTACAAAAGCACAAATAAAACGAAATGCTTTCCGATGTAACCCCTTTAGGCCGCAAATAGAAGACACAGCTTGCCCTTCCCTATATATTTTCTGAAGGTCAAGTTCTTATCAAAGTTTGATTTCAATGTTTGACGTACAAGCTAGGGTGCTTATTTACTGTGTATATAATATATTATGCACGTGTATTTGTTTTTCCTTTTTTTGTTGTTAAGTTCAATATTTGCAACACCACTCTCGGATATTTTGGGACTTGTATCTCATTTACTTGCTTTGGGATACATTCCAGTTAGGAATGTATCCCCGTTTGAACAAAGCTTGTTAAGGGCATTAAGCATTCGATGTATTATTTAACCAAATCTATGTTACGGTATGGATAGAACAACCATAAAGAAATAAAATAAATGAATATACCAATCACCAATCACCCTCATGGAATCTAAACGTTGCTGTCTCATATGACGTGAAAACGGGCATATCATGGAGCACTGTACATCTACTAACTGCGAAACCTTCGATTTATTAAACTGCAGCCAGAACCAATTACGTAGGCGGCTCCTGGACTGGCTGATTATCATCAAACATTGGCACACTGTATCACGTCCCCCTGGGGGCACTCAGGGCCTCCAGGGGGCGGCTAAACACTTATTTGCCCGTTTCCGCAGCCATAGTCATGCGTACTATTTAAAATATGGGCTTTCCGTATACACACCCCCCAAGCACAGTTTCCAAACCCAACCCTACCGCCCCCCGCTAACCTTGACGATACCCCTCTCCCTACATTGTGAAATTTTAAGTTTTTCGGAATTTTAAGACGTACGGTTCTACTTTCACGTTATTACCACCTTCACTTGCCTGGGCTCTTTCCAGCTCACTTGTTTCACTCATAATACGGTTATTCCAAGAAATGGTATTCTGACTTACTAGCCTACATTATGTTTTTATATAATGTTCTTTTGCAATCTAGATGTATTCCCATTTTTTTTTCAAGTTCAAGTTATTTCTTTCTTATGCATATTATGATTATCAGTTCAGTGGAGATTTTGATATTTAAATATATATTAATTGTTTAATTTTCATGAAATTCATTACATCATCATTAAAAAGTACTCAAAACATTATGGTTAACCATTTTTGGTTGAATTGCCTTTCAATTGAGTAATAAATCATATGCAACATTATAAAATGTGAACAGCACTGTCAAAACACAATAATAACGAGAAAAAAGATTTTTACGTTTTGCAGTACCCTATGTACCTTCTCATATTTTGGTGGCTTTCGTACACACCATATATTCATGATAATATCCTTCTATCGCAAGTTGTTCATTGCCCAGCCCATTTGATCCTGTCTTAAGTATTTTCTCGCTTTCTTTTATGACTTCGTTTTTTCTTTTGCCACGTTCTTTTAGGAAAGTTATGTCAAAAGGTTTGAGCGAGAGGAGTGTTGTCATGAAGAGAGTTTATATTTATATAATATTAAAGAGCATCACTTATATGGATGGACTATATATGAATAACTTGTGGCTGGATAAACGATAGTGGAGATTTCTTCAAATAGGAGGTTATTGAGAATTTCACTTAGTGGCCATTGTTACAAACAAAGTAATGAAGTACTATAGTACAGATCACGTACTAGACACTCAATAAATAAATTAGCCTTATTAAAAAGGGTCTTAAACTCGTGGACGTTACTATAGGTCTTTCATGTATACACCCAGGCAAACGCCAGGGAATCGTAAATCTTTAGCCAACGGTCTCCCGTGGTAAGTTCATAAGTGAACTAACATAGGGAACACTTTAGGCTTAAAAGATGGTTTGATCGAGCACCTTTAGCATTTGTGCAACGGGGCTTGACTAAAACCGGGACATATGTGTTCCCAGATCTAAAATCGTCTAAATATTTTCCAGGTTAGCCAATATTAAGTAATTTGCTATTAATTATGTGTGTGTGTTTGTGTGTGCCTAAAAAAAGCTTCATTTTGGTAAGTGACACATTGTTATGTATGTTAAATAATAAAATTGTTTACTCATGGTTCAACCATTGATGTTGTTTCCCCAAACTAAGATGTAGTTCATGTTCCCTACGCCATCCTTAACTAATTTTTCATTAAAATTGAAAATTCTGTCCTTACCTGACAGTGATGGCAGCCAAAACTGAAAACCCAATTTAACCACCAAGGCAATTTCCCGCCCCACGACAACACTTCCTTACCGATTCAAGTAAATAGTTTAAAGAAATGACGATAGGTCGCGCTTGTTGTTCACTTAAGAAATTATTATTCAATTTTTAATAGCTGAGTTCGCTTAGAAAGTCAGAGTACGTGTCTAGCAGCCACACTGAACGCTAAGTGCAAGTGGAATCTGCTACTAAACAATCCAAGCTCTGTGTGCGGATTTTTGGTGGTGTGCTGAATGGTCCAAGCTTTGTGTGCGGGCTATGACGCTAAGATTTACGCTCTAAGACCTCTTGCTCACATCTGGAATATTTTCTATACCACCTTTTATTCATGAATAAATCAATAAGTCTTCTACAAAAGACGTTAGTGTATTTCTTTCACACACAAAAATTTCCTTAATCTCATTTCTTTTTTTCCCCGCTCAAACATTCATAATTCTTGTCAGGTGACCTTAGCGTCACGCCCACTAACCCTCCATTTGCCTTGTTACTCGGCATCGCCACGCTACCCAAAAGAAAAAACCCACAACATAAAATGGTGGCAGCGGTGGGACTAGAGAAGAGAGAAAACCTAGAAAAAAGAATAAAAAAAATTTATATAAAGAAAAACACCCTATAAGTAAAAATATAAAAAACAAAAATCTTATTTTAATAAAACCTGTCAGTTTCAAATGGGTGCGTGATTATTGCTTTTGAACCACCGCTTATCCACATGCTAAAAGTAATAACTAGACACAAGTATATATATATTTGGAAGAAAAAAGAAAAAGGGTAGGGGAGGGGATAAAAATGCTTCTAAATAAAAAAAAATTCCACCGTAAGCCACCAATGTCGAGGGCTGGGTATTGCCTGACACGCACCGAGGACAACTACCACTATGGCCTAGAGTTCAACCAAAACTCCATCCACCAAACGAAAGCGTTGCCCCCTGTGTCACCATTTAGGTCACGTTCGGGAGCAATGTGCATTTCCACCACCATAGACATATCCAATCCAGAGTTGACCGAGGCTCAATGCAGGGCAGGGCTCAAGGCACTGTTTGCATCTGTCACCCGTCTAGCACGCATCAAACAAACCATAGACATATCCAATCCAGAGTTGACCGAGGCTCAATGCAGGGCAGGGCTCAAGGCACTGTTTGCATCTGTCACCCGTCTAGCACGCATCAAACAAGCCACCAACCCCTCATCACTGATTTCACCCACAGCTCGCGCCCTGCATGCCATTTACCGTAAGCAGAGTCATCTGTTTGTCATTTGTTTGTGTCATTTATAGAATAGCTATAACCTACGTATCCCAATAACAATATTATTATCACACACTACCTCCTACAACATGTTCACGGTTCTGCTTCTATTAATAAAAGTATTTTTTTTTCTTGGAATCATCAAAATATATCAATAACAATCTGTGTGTTGCGACATACGCCCAGAATACGTATAATGTGTGTTTGTGTGGCATACTGACAGTATAGTGTATATTATTGTTATAATTTAGTGCATTCATCATGACGACCATTAGCAGTAATGAAGCAACAACGGTCCACCGGTGATATGGTATACATTATGGATTATTATTATTATATGTGGTATATATGTATATTATATTATGATAAGCAATTATTTTAAAATTGTAAAATGGTCATTGGGAATTGTTATATTAATCAAACTAATTCTTTTAATGTAATTCAATTATGTAATCCAAATAAATGTGATAACGGGTTACATATTGAATATGGTATAAGCAAGGATTATAATCTTTGGTATAAGGGTATCGGTACAATTCAGCCAATTGATGGCACATCTATTAATAGTGACAAAACTGCGAAAAGAACCGGTGTATTTCTCAACACCTATTTTTATTTCACAATACCTATTTCCGGGTTCAAAATTCCATCTATTAATAGTGACAAAACTGCGAAAACAACCGGTGTATTTCTTAACACCTATTTTTATTTCACAATACCTATTTCCGGGTTCAAAATTATAAACAATACGTCATTACTTTAGTACTATATAAACCGACAGCAATCTAAGCTCGTCGCTCTTGTTTGGCTGGCTATGCCAGTTGTTTGTTCCGTTTGACTGGGCTTGCAACAGTTGTTTACAGTTTTGTTATCAACTTAGGTCCCTCCGACCTATGCTTGAAGCATATTGATAATTGTGATATTGGAAGTTTTCCTGACGTCATTATGTAAGTACATCATCATCACTATTCTTGCAATAAATTGTTATTATTAAAATTACTACCCTGAGTATTTTTTGTCCCTGTCCCAATGAACCTCCCTGCTCGAGTTGCTGAGGATTAACAATGTTTTCTGTAAGCCTAACCAATGGAGCGGGCGACCTAAATTGGTTCAACGCTCTGGTGACTAGCCTGTGACCTACCGGGAGTTACTACTCGCCGCAAGGAGTCACCTACCAAATTCTGTCTGTTCAAGGTAGTAAGCCCCGGCGGGTCACACACCGGTCACCGACCAATGTAAGTAATATTATTATTATTATCATTATTATCAGCGATATTGAAGACGCTTACATTGATTTCGACATCGTCGATAAACCAAAACCACTTTACGACACTAAAAACGATGTTGATGACGACACTCCGCCATCGGAACAATCCGAGGACCATGACAATACGGAGATAACCGTTACCCCACTTGGACATCGTTACACCTATAGGGACTATACTGACAAAGAAATTTAAGAACAGGAACAGGCTACGACGAATTCCTATGCCCTAATGCCAACAACATAAGACGAGATTGACATTGACTATCATCAACAATGGTTTAGAAACCTCCCACAGTACACGAATGCAACACATCATTTGAATTCTCCTTCAAGCACCGAACCTGGCCCTTCAAAACCCACATTGCCAAAATCTAAGAATATTGTAATAAAGGCGTTAACACGTCTCTTACCGACAAGAGTAAGCACACGATTACGGCAACCCTCATTGAAAGCTATGGAACATATCCACGCGACAAAGGGTGGTAAACAGTAATGTTCATTTCCTTTATGTCCAGTGCCCGCGATGTCAGCGTACGAGAGTTAGTCGACGCTCCCAAAAACCGAAACCATCGAAGTCAACTTCATGCGATCGGCACGGGTGGGCGCCGACCGACGAATAATCGTCAAAATGAAGGGAAGTAGCTACCTTCTTCCACCTCAGTACAACTCTCTGCCCGAATATACCCTGGACCTCTCGCACCAGCGAGGATCATCGACCTTTGTTGTCCTTGAAACAAACGGGGCAGTTAACCTCATTATGATGTCGTAAACCACGTTACCCTTACTATGATGTCTTAAAAACTTCACTTTACACTCCCCTCCGGCTTAAGCCCCCGCACGTCTATATCCAATGTTAACATAATTCCAATTACACACTACCACATATGATAGCCCTAATAAACATGTACTTCCTTTTAGCGATCGCTCATTTCCATTATGTTTCAGACAACGTCAATCACCCTCATGGAATCTAAACGTCGCCGTCTCATATGTCGTGAAAATGGGCATATCATGGAGCACTGCACATCTACAAACTGCGAAACCTTCGATTTATCTAACTGCAGCCAGAACCAATTACGTAGGCGGCTCCTGGACTGGCTGATTATCATCAAACATTGGCACACTGCATCACGTCCACATGGAGCTCCAGGGGGCGTCTAAACTGTTATATGGCCGTTTTAGCAGCCATAGTCATGCGTACTATTTCAAATATGGGCTTTCCGGATATACACCCCCCACCACACCTCCGGCACAGTTTCCAGACCCAACCCTACCGCCCCCCGCTAACCTTGACGATACCCCCACTCCCTACATTGTAAAATTTTAAGTTTTTCGGAATTTTCAGACATACGGAATATCTAGTAGAATATCTCTACTTTCACGTTGCTACCACCTTCACTTGCCGGGGCTCTTTCCAGCTCACTAGTTTCACTCATAATACGGTTAGTCCAAAGAAATGGTATTCTGACTTACTAGCCTACATTATGTATTAGTATAATGTTCTTTTGCAATCAATATGTATTCCCATTTTTTTTCAAGTTGAAGTTATTTCTTTCTTATGCATATTATGATTATTATTGCAGTGGAAATTTTGATATTTAAATATATTATTAATGGTATTGTTTTCATGAAATTCATTACATCAACATTAAAAAGTACTCATAACATTGTGGTCAACTATTTCTGGTGAAATACCTTTCAATTGAGAAACAAATCATATGCAGCATTATAAAATGTAAGATGCACTATCAAAACATAATAATAACGAAAAGAAAAAGATTTTTACGTTTTGCAGTACGCTATGTGCCTTCTCATATTGTTGTGGCTTACGTACACACTTCACGAATAATTTCCTTCTATCGCAAGTTGTTCATTTACCAGCCCATTACCCCTTTGACCCTTCCTTAGGTGTTTTCTCGCTTTCCTTTATGACTTCGTTTTTTCTTTTGCCACATCCTTTTAGGAAAGATATATCAAAAGGTTTGAATGGGAGGAGTGTTGTAATGAAGCGAGTTTTATATTAATATAATATTAAAGAGCATCACTTATAGGGATGGACTTTATATGAATAACTTGTTGCTGGATACACGACAGTGGAGATTTCTTCAAATGGAGGTTATTTAGAATTTCACAAGTGGGCCCATGTCAAAAACAAAGTAATAAAGTACTATAGTACAGATCACGTACTAGACACTCAATAAATAAATTAGCAATATCAGTATATACCAAAAAGGGTCTTTAACTCGTGGACGTTACTATAAGTCTCTCATATATAAACCCAGGCAAACGCCAGGGAATCGTAAATCTTCAGCCAACGGTCTTCCGTGGTAAGTTCATAAGTGAACTAACATAGTGTCGTGAGCTGGCTAGCACGACAAGTATAGTTTTTTCATAATAAAATAATATAATAACTTTACGTTTAACCATGCACAGATTATTGCTATAAAGTCATTTAGGACACCAAGTTATATTTAAGTGCAAATATCCGCTTAGGCGTACGGTTTATAGATTTACCGTTTTATCCTACTTTTCCTCGATATACAGTCCGAGCGATGAGTCAACTACCCAATGGGAAGTAACATTGACCTACGTCACAAACAAGGGAGTTGAATCATATCACACGCTTTAGTTGATTAACGGATAATTAGAGACTTGGGTATATAAAGTGGGTGGATCCACACCCAAAGGGTCAGAGGTGTGATCGATTGGCTAGAATCTAGCCTGATGCCCGGTCGTCGTCAGCTCTTGGTGTATTCCTAATAAAATCCCCCCTTCTTGGCAAGCCACTAGGTTATTATCTGCCTTGAGTAGTATCTGGGACTCGGGCTCTAGCTGCACTTCTCAATAATTCAGTGTACTTACCGTGTTTTTTTGTGCATCAAGATACCTATATACTGGTGAGTCTATATTATTTTATTTACACTGTATTTGTCAATTTGTCTATTTGCCAATTTGTCTATTTGTCAATTTGTCTATTTGTCAATATGTCTATTGTCAATAAAATGGTCAAGGCTTATCTCAGTTGCATTTCAAAGTTACCATGTAGCTTAAGAACCTCTTCACGCTCATTTTTAGTTTGTTCCTTAATTGTTTTGTATTTGTGGTCTCACTCCCACAGTCATATGAGTGAGTGGTGGCAGCAAACGTTACTTACTTTAAGCCGGGACCGCTCCACATCAATAGGGAACGTTTAAGGCTTCAAAGAGGGTTTGATCGAGCACCTTTAACATTTGTTCAACGGGGCTTGACCAAAACCGGGACGTGTGGGTTCCCCCCTCTAAAAAACGCCTTAAGTTTTTCCAGGTTAGCCAATATTAAGAACGTTGCTATTAATTATGTGTGTGTGTAAGTCTAAAGAAAAAGCTTAATTTTGGTAAGTGACACTTTGTTATGTATGTTAAATAATAAAATTGGTTATTCATGATTAAACCATTGTTGTTGTTTTCCCGAACTACGATGTAGTTCAAGTTCCCGACGCCTTCTTTAACAAATATTTCATTGAAATTCTAAATTCTGTCCTTACCTAGGACAGTGGTGGCAGCCAAAACATGAAATCCCAAGTTAACCACCAAGGTAATTTCCCACCCCACGACAACACTTCCTTACCGACTCTAGTAAATAGTTTCAAGAAATGACGATACGTCACGCTTGTTGTTCACTTTAGAAATTATTATTAAAACTTTAAGAACTGAGTTCGCTTAGAAAGTCAGAGAACGTGTCTAGCAGCCACACTGAACGCTAAGTGCAATTAAGTGGAATCTGCTACCAAACAATGCAAGCTCTGTGTGCGCATTTTTGGTGGTGAGCTGAATGGTCAAAGCTTTGTGTGCGGGCTATGACGCTAGGATTAACGCTCTAAGACCTCTTGCTCACATTATCTGTAATATTGTCTATACCCCCTTTTATTCAAAAATAAATCATCAAGTCTTCTACAAAATATAAGTGTCTTCCTTTCACACACAAAAGTTTCCTAAATCTCCTTTCTTTTTCCCTGCTCAAACATTCATAATTCTTATGTAATAAAGGCAAGCATGAAAAATCATGCACTACTTGGATATTTACAAGTTCAAGGCACAAATATTGCGAGCGGCAGATGAGACTGTTTCACATCTTTACATTTTTGGTCAAAGTTTTATTTCCGTTATGTACTCTTGTTAGATAGTGACCGACAGACTAACGCCATCTAGGTCCAATTATTAAATTTTGCGGACAATTCAGGAATTTCAAGTATGTCACTACTGGACATTATCACCAAGCGCTAAAAAGAACTCAACGGGGAGGTCGCCAGGCCGTGCGAGTGTAAAACGAGTGTAGTCAACAGACTATACATTGACAACACATGGGGCGCATTATATGCCCAAGTAGAGCTTTGGCTGGGTGAATTAGATCCTCTGGTCATGGATGCCGCGAACGAGCCTACCGCAAACGAGTCTGACGCGAACGAACCTGACACGTTATTGGAAATTTTAAAACGTATAAAACCACATTTAAATCAGGGTACTTCGCTTCTTACAGACTTGCCGATAGAAAAAGTGTATTTGTACTATGAGCTATGTGAAGTGCTGCTGGCAACGACCAACGGTATAATTACACTCTTCGTACAAGTCCCGGTTAAAGAATTCAACACAGATTTTCATTTTTACAAAGTTTATTTATTTATTTATCTAGTTCTATCAATGCCGTATCACTTGCCAGTGGGTGCGGCAGCAGTAGTTATCGAACCAACAAAAAATATTTAGGGGTGACTAATAACAATCAGTTCTTTGTGGAAATGAATGGCGATGAGCTGACTTCTTGTACCAAACAAAGTTTGACAGTATGAACACCAATGGCGCCGATAATGCAGGCTCATGCAAAATCATGTATATTTGCACGTTTATCTGGTGACAAGATGGGAATTAGTGCTCTGTGTGAAACTCACAAATTACTAGGTGTCACGACGATGCTAAAACGAACGCCTATCTTGGATGTTTGGACATACAGTGTGGCCAGCAAAGAACTAACCATTAATTGTCCGGACATTTATCGCACGGATAATGCTACGGTTACGCGGATGCATCTTATGGGGACAGGCTCTGTGGATATGGACTGAAGATGTGAAAGTGGATGTGTCCTCCACGCAACCTCTAAGTTATCGGTCTCGTGCTCAAAGGGTTGATTAAAATACATAATAATGTGTAATTCTACAGAGTTTCAATAAAATGTATATTGCATGTGTCGAGGGGTGGGAGGAGGTTAACGTGGCAAAGATTAACAAATGAGAAGAACATCTTTTATAACACAATTTGTTAAATCTCAGAATATAATTTCTGCCACCACCGTCTGTAAAGGCGACGGACCCTTGAGACATTATATTTATTTATGATTTTATTACAAGGAGGCGTTAAATGGTTATTTGTGCATATCATGCACTGTTTATCCAAACTGTTGCAATATGTCTAAAAAAAACGACAAAAAATCCTGACCTAATTGAGTAGATAACAATATGCCAAGGGGATGTACATCGAGGTATTGACTCAGTTTGAGTAATACGTCCGGTGTATATCGGTAAGTCCCCCTGCCGAAGGCGGCTATTCGGGACTGTACTTTGTACTAATGGTAACTTAGAATATCAGACCCAAGGTGGTATTAGTTACGTTTTAACTCAGACAAGTCGTACGATTAATTAATATCAGGTAGTCTCCTGCCGAAGGCGGCAATTCAGACAATACCTTGGTCTAAGTCTCCACTAACCGAATGCAGTAATATGGAGGCCCTGACTGACAAATTGGCTTTAATTCGTCACCGTATATATACTAAATTGGTGACCTCCATCATAAATGACTATAGTAATTTTCAGGAATATTATTGTGTCTTCAATGAGGATTTATTGTGAGACATGTAAAGACAACATATCGATTTGAATAGTTGTATAGGTGAAAGTGAAATGAAGGAAGGTAACAATAACATGCTTTTTTTCGTCACGAGATTATTGTGACATTTCTGTAATATCCATGTATAGTGCAAATTTATATCATAAAAGAAGAAATAAAAAACAGTAAATGAGATAGCACACCATGACATTACTCACCAAGATAGACCATGTAAACGAAGTTACCAAAGCAACTTTCACATTCCGATGTAATGTTACTTGATGTCTAGAACTGTACATATCCAATATTACATATGCACACGTCACAGGATTTCCAATTAGCTCTATCTTGCATCAAATTAATAATAATTATATAGCCCTACACAACAATATACACCAGTATAACTTTATATTTAGGAAACACATTGTTACTTTCGCATGCCTGTTAAAATATTTGTTTGCGCAGGCACAGCCCTTATAAGAGGGCCAAACGTTTTTATTGGTTGCAGAGAAGAAGTGCCATCGATTTGTGAAGGGCATTGTTAATTATTGGCTGTTTAATAGAAGTGCATCCTTATTAGAATGGCACTGTTTGTACCTTTGCTGGAATAAGTTAGATCCTCCTAATAAGAAGGGTAATGAGAACTGATTGGTAAGTGACAATACCGTGCATCCCACACCAATGTCCGCATGAGACTCTCAACACTTAATTAGTTTTATATGAAAGTACCCGTTTGCGACAAAAGTATAACAGTTATTTTTCTTCTCTCTTCGTAACTTCCTTTGATTGTGAGTGAGTGACGAGATGAACACCTGCCAAGTGTACGACATAATGTATCAGGAATTGTAAGTAAAACACATTTATTATCTACTATAAATTCTGTCTATTATTCTTTCAGTCATTCATTCTCATCTGCAATTTCTCAATGGTGTATAATATAATAATATGGTAATATCTATATTGAACAGCTCCGAAAAATAAAATAAAATATCGAAATACAATCTATGTAAAAAAAAACTTGCTGTATGTATGCTGTGAGTTTAAGGGAGCTGGCCTTAGTAAGAGGAAAATCTCCCCAAGGTTTGCGAACAGTCTAAATACAACAACTTAGACGACAAGCACCTTTACTAACGAGACTACTTTCCTGGTTATGATGAGTCAAGTATGCTAAACGTTCAACAAGCGTCGCATGCCGTACAACTCACCAAAAGACCTAGAAGACTTTCGTTAAAGTGTTAAAGCTGAAAATCTTCAACTTAACAAATAAATAATTACAAGTGAAGTTAAATATTTTCAACTAAACACTAAATATAGATCTAACATCGTTAGAGCAAACATGGCACACACAATAAGTCTACCAGAAGCAATTACAACTATTTTCCATTCAACATGCCCACATCTCGATCGATACACAGATGATGACGGCGGAATAGATTTTGTACTTTTTTTCACAAGGACTTAAAACTGTGGCAAGTGTCTGTATGCTCAACTTGGATGACTATGTCTCAAATGCTACATGATGACCAGTGCCGATGCTGCATAAATTTTAAACACCTATGCACAAACTACGAAGCAGCGTTCAAAGCAATGCTAGGGAACGCATATGAAGTTAGGCGAGTATCAAGAGCAGAGATATGTAGATGGAGCGATATAATGAGAGGCGATTCTTTCAAATACGCACTAGAATCAATACACGAAATCACGCGAGCATGGTTGCTAAATACATTCCATGGAGCGATGACAGACGTGTCAACTGACTCAAGCAATGTGTCAGACACCGAAGTAGTGTACAAAGATTCTGAATCAGGCGAAGTAGAGTATACGCCACCACATTCCAAGAAACGCAAGAGTCATCAGCCAAGAAGAAACCGATTAGATCCACAATGCAGTAAAGCATCGTCGCCTGACGATGATCTGCCACAAAGAGCGCACGTCCGCACAACTAGGACGGGAGTAATGTCACCAGAAGGTAGCGCACGAATACCACAGTCAATGTTCCAGACTGAAGAGCGAGAAAACCGACGAATAACGAGGTCCTTAGCACCAGCTAGGCGCTCTCGAAAACACGTCAAAGTTAGTCTCGACACGATTACGGACATGTCCACTAGTGCTAAAGAAGTATGCATATATGACGGTACGAGAGGAAAAGCGATAACAGTGTCACTTAGTGATTCACGAGACACGCACATCTTCTCAACATACCTAAAATACATTATGCTCTTTTCAAAAGATGCTGGTACAGACATTCACGTTTTCAATGGTCTAGGTATACATAAACAGAGACGCCAAGTCATGACGGAAGCGCAATCGTACGAAGAGATTCGACAAAAATATATATATATATATATATATATATTATTTTTTCTTCTTTAAAAGTAGGTACCTTTTGTTAAGCTACAGTGTGGCATTTTGTATTTCTAACTATTTATGTTTATTTATTTTTCACAACATTTGACATCGAATCGTTTTACACATCAGCATTATCTATGAATACGAAACACTTAGTACTATTAGAAAGTCTTGAGAATATCAGAGCACCAACTACATTATCTCATTGACTATTACCGTTATTTGTTGGCACATTAATGTAAACGTAATTTGAGATAAATCAAATAAATATGTTCCCACAGCTAAAGGAATGATAAATACCAGGAATATTACCCCTACGGGGATACTTCACTACTGGAAATTATTACCAAGCGGTATAAAGAACTCAACGGGGAGGTCGCCAGGCCGTGCGATTGTAAAACGTGTGAAGTCAACAGACACACATTGACGAGACATGGGGCGCATTAAATGCCCAAGTGGAGCTTTGGCTGGGTGAATTAGATCCTCTGGTCACGGACGCCGCCAACGAGCCTACCGCCAACGAGCCTACCGCCAACGAGCCTACCGCCAACGAGCCTACCACCAACGGGCCTACCGCCAACGAGCCTACCGCCAACGAGCCTACCGCCAACGAGCCTACCACCAACGGGCCTACAGCCAACGAGCCTACCGCCAACGAGCCTACCGCCAACGAGCCTACCGCCAACGGGCCTACCGCCAACGAGCCTACCACCAACGGGCCTACCGCCAACGAGCCTACCGCCAACGAGCCTACCGCCAACGAGCCTACCGCCAACGAGCCTACCGCCAACGAGCCTACCACCAACGAGCCTACCGCCAACGAGCCTGCCGCCAACGAGCCTACCGCCAACGAGCCTACCGCCAACGAGCCTACCGCCAACGAGCCTACCGCCAACGAGCCTACCGCCAACGAGCCTACCGCCAACGAGCCTACCGCCAACGAGCCTACCGCCAAAGAGTCTGCCACCGACACCAAAAATGACGATCTCATAAGCATTACATCAGCCTCCACTATTCCATACGTTAGACGTCCTCTGATTGTAAGTTATCCATAAATATATTAATTTCCGTACTTTATAATAAACATAAACATGACATTTGTTCATGTTCATGTTCGATTTTCAAGATTGATTGATTATTGGGGCTTAACGTCTCATATTTATGCAACGATGGCTAATCGAGACGATGAGCGGGTGATAATGAGGATGAGAAAGATGATAATGAAGAATAAAACCACATCCGAATCAGATCCATTGTACGTCGCGTGAGTCGTCATACGGGAGTCCAGCAAGGGATGGCAGGGCCAAGTGGGAGGAGAAATATTCAATGGGACAGTGGGGGAAAAGGGGATTGGGGTGTGGACTGCACTTCGTCTGACTTCTCCTCCTCGACCAGTCCGGCTTGGGTGGCCCTAACAGAAGCATACGCTTCCGCCGGCATAGCTCTCGGGATCATCAAAGCACACAAACCTGCCCACCACGATAAGGTAGCAGTCCATGGGCAGGTTCGATTTTCAATTTTAAGTTCAATTTAATATTGTATCTTTTATTTTAAAGATGACAGAACTCAACACCATTGGATTGAAGAAAGATGTCGGAAGGTCGATAAAAAAAGTTTCCGACCTGACTCAAAGTAAGAAATACACTATTCTCGAATTTATTGAGAAGAACACGCAATTCGGGGAGAAGATTGCCGTAAACATCGTAGATACCATGGATCACATGTCAGGGGCGAAATATTTTACTACCCTTGATATTTGCGATCCCATCCCTTTAGCACAACAAGATCAAGAAAAACGAGGTTTCTTCAAATCTACCGGTCACTACCATTACAAAATGTTATCAATGGGACTTTCAGTGGCATCCGCCACTAATGGCAACGGCATCTAGACGCAATCTTTGCAGATTATATCGCAACAAATTTTATTTTTTATATCACGATGATATTATCATTATCTCCTCCACGAATCTACGCATTGATATAGGGTCTCTACATTTACCGGATTATGTATTATTATACTCATTGTGGTTTACTACCAACGACGCAGTATTTATTCCAGATTGACGGCGCGCCGGAGGCAGAAACACTCTGCTCCCAAACCCATAACACCTCCTTAACCTCATTTCGTTTTGGTCCCCTCTGACAGGCCCTCTGGTAACCTACTTGAAATGAAGGCAATCACGTCAGGTGCTCAAGTTGAAGGAACCCCCCTGGGTACACCCAACACCCCTACTCTTCACAGAGCCCTGTTAATCTCTGTCCACGTTTGTCATAAACGATCGAAGATTACCCCCCCACCACCCCACTTGTTTCCGACAACCACTTGGTACTCTTGTGTATGCAGGGATTTCTAATTTCAGATTCATAATTTCCTTTTAGGGGAGCTTATTTTCTGCCCATATAACTTCGTTCGTAGCATTGTTTCGGCCGTCTTTGTCCCCGTCGGCGATCTCTTCCAGATGCGCGAAGAAACGGCAACGCACTAGGTGCGATTTGTGCAAAAAGAAGGAACATTTTTAAACTGGCGTATCCCTCCTTCCGCCACACACCCGCCTCTGCCACCCCTATCTCTCAATATCAGCAACGGAAACATCTCTTATCACTGTTCCAACAAATTAAGACATTGTACGACGCTCGTCCTCATCCTGAGCTTCTGCAGGAGTTGCCCATTGAAGCTCGCTCACATGACAAAATTCTAGTAGGTAAATTAAGGGTGATAGTACATTACCATTTTTTTTTTTTTTTTTTCCACCTCGCGAAGCTCGCTCGCCAGTTCAGGAAACTTGGTCATGACTATTTCTTGCAGTATGGGCAGGGAGTTCATAGTGCTCCCATTCCCACCACCACCGAGGACGAGTTACCCGAGGAAGTTCCCCTCATAGATCAGAGACTCGAGAGGGACCTTGGGGACCCATACCCGCGCCATATCTATAACACTTTTTTTGGTTACATCATTTGTTGTTTTTGTTTTCTTCTTAAACTGTTCTCAGTTCTCACGCACATATCTTCATCCCCATGGGATGACACTTACGATGCCGCTTTACAACGACATCCTAACATTACCTCGAGACAAGGCGCACGTCATCTCACATATGCGTTCGGCTCATGTGGATTCCACTTGCCGAATCGTCATTAAAGTCGAGGGGCTTGCAAATCTGCTTCCGCCATCATATAATAATTTTCATCCCTCTGCCCTACAATATTCTCGGTGTCACGATTTTCGTTTTCGTCCAATCAGAAAGAGCAGTGAACCTTTTCGTTCTCGAGCCATAGACATTGGCCACGCTTCTGCTCGCATTTGCACCTGTACATTGATATTTTGAATTATACAAAGCCGTGCTACTGCCAGTACAAATAAAAAACTTGACGACCGCCTTAGTAATTTACCCTCCCAACCCCTATTTTGCTATAACACCCGACCGTCAGACAAAATGTTGAGTTTTCCTTTCAAGACATTGACGAATGTACGACAGGGTAAATAAAAGTATGTCCACCCTCATCAGCCGAATTTGTATTTTATTATGTAATTTATTTATTTTTATTGGTGATTTGTTACAATGCATTTTTTTTTTACATGTTTGTCATTGGCCCCAAGGAGTGCAGACATGAGTGCACATCATGGAAAGGGGCCTGATTGATATTTGGGCTTAACGTCTCATATTTTTGCAACTTGGCTATTCGAGACCATGAGAGGTGACATATGAAAATGATATGAAGATTGATTGATTGATTGATTGATTAATGGGGCTTAACGTCTCATATTTATGCAACGATGGCTAATCGAGGCAATGAGCGGTTGATAATGATGATGAGAAAGATGATTATGAAGAATAAAGCCACATCCGAATCAGATCCATTGTACGTCGCGTAAGTCGTCATACGGGAGTCCAGCAAGGGAGGGCAGGGCCAAGTGGGAGGAGAAATATTCAATGGGACAGTGGGGGGAAAGGGGATTGGGGTGTGGACTGCACTTCGTCTGACTTTTCCTCCTCGACCAGTCCGGCTTGGGTGGCCCTACCAGAAGCATACGCTTCCGCCGGCATAGCTCTCGGGATCAACAAAGCACGCAAACCTGCCCACCACGATAAGGTGGCAGTCCCTGGGCAGGTGGAAAGGGGCCTCTAGAGGAACTTATTATATATTATACATAAGTAATAAGCACTCCTGCCTCTCGACTATACCAACTATGCAATAAGGTTATCACCATTGACAATAAGCCTACTTTTTTTTAGAAACAAGGACTCAAATTCATGGATATATAGTACGGCCCACACTAAATTACTGTATCAGTGTCAAACGCAATCAGTTATACTTATAAGGACGAACCTAAACAAATGACTATAGTCGGCACAGGGAAACTAACAATACCAGACAATTGTTATGTCCAAGGCCCTGACTTTACACTCTTACCACACTACTCGACCTTTACAAGTTTTAACAAAACGGTTATAAATATAACATACCACCCATCGACAACTTGATTCTGAAAATTCACCCTGAAACATTATGAATTAATATCATCTATAGGAACCCCGGACGAAATTGATAAATTGTGAGACGCCATAAAACAAGAAGTGGTACCCCTCTTTGAAGTCGCATACGCCCAATGGATGCAACGCATCAACGATATGCATACCAGTTGGTATTACCCTAGACCGGAGCACCTCCCTTATCACATCTCTACAGGTTTGTGATTAGTTCTACTTATTATTATAATATCAGTAATATATCATAAACGTAAGTTTATGTACAACAAAATTCAGCATTATAGGCAACGACAGAGTACTGCAAATACTATAGTGACTGCAGCCCCACCCCCAAAGGACGGGTCACTTCTTCATTTAGGAAATGTTGAGCTTGACGAAATAAAACCACTTGCAAGGGACAACCTTCCCGAATTAGAATAAATAAAAAATATAAATAAAATTATGTAAAAAAAAAAAATGGTGTAAGAACTTTAAGGGATGAGGATTGATCTCGATGATCACGTTTCAGGGATAAACGCCCGCAATTATTCACTGTGTGTATGTAAGAGCCTCTGGCTCGCTGTAAAAATCTGCAAGCTCACGTGGTAGTAGAATGATACCGAGCCTCTAGCACTCTGTAAAAAGCTGCAAGCTTACATGGCACTAGAATGATACCGAGCCTCTGGCACGCTGTAAAAAGCTGCAAGCTTACATGGCACTAGAATGATACCGAGCCTCTGGCACGCTGTAAAAAGCTGCAAGCTTACATGGCACTAGAATGATACCGAGCCTCTGGCACGCTGTAAAAAGCTGCAAGCTCCATGATGGTTGAATGAGAATCAGCGACACGAAACGTTCACCCTGCACCCTTAGTGGCATACTGCTATGTTGCAATGTCACAAAAATACTAAATCAGAACTTTAAATTTCGGTCAAGATGAACATGTTTCCACAGAGCGTGATTTCGAAAAGCAGTGAAAAATAAAAGTGAAACGAACATAGGCCGTTATAACTCTATGTCGGAAAATAGTGAAACTGATCTATACCAAGAAGTCATTAGTAGCAGCAACAGTAGGTTTCGATGTCAAATCCGTCCCAACCCTTTAGACAGTGATAAATAAACAAATATAGACACAGCACACGCACTTCACTATCAGCTTCACGCACATCTACTACGATCAACGTAAACGTAAGTACACCGACATATTGAACTTACCCTAGAGTCATAGCACGTCCTAAGAATTGTAGCCATTTTCACTGTCATTATATTCATTCTTTTAGAACATGGACTTATATACCGCATTCAGCACTCTCCTCGAATGGTGGGATATTCTATATCTGGAATACCCGGACCCGCTCTTCCCGGGGCCGCCCCCCCCCCCCCCCCCCCCCCCCTACCCAAATTTGATTGGGAGCCGTCCTCCGATTCGGACAGCGATGCGGCGTCATTGTACTGTTGGTCCGAGGACGAGTGGTCCTCAGACAGCGAGGATTGGAAGAAGCTTGGCTTCCGCCTCGCTTAATTTTATTTATTAATTGTCAGATTAAAAACATTTAATTAAATTTGCGTTCTAACCATTCTTTAAACAACTATCACCCTTAATTTACCTACTAGAATTTTGTTATACACTAATTGTCACAGGTGACTCAAGTAAAATCGTTAACCACAGTCTAAATCTAAAAATAATAATACTTGTAGGAGAATAATATTGGTGATATTCTATTGCTACACTTCCTTGTTGTTCAAAAAATCTTTAATTCCACTCTCAAAAACAACGAATTCATGATATATAGAATAACAACTTCAATACGAATCCCGCTACGGAAGATGGCCTGATGACGAAACCGACTTTTGGACTCCGCTACTCTCTGCTACAACGCTACAGCCGTACTTATGGCACCCCCGCAATTGATCAAGACCGACGATGACCTCAACGACAACTACGCAACGCCCGGACAACCCTGTCAATGACCACGTAAGTTTCCACGGCGATGTTTCCTGGTCTTGTGTTGCTAAAAGGTTTCATCATTTTTTGTAACGATAAAAACTTTTTTGAACGACAATATATGTAGTATTGCGATAAAGCTAACAGGCTAAACATTCACGCCACGCGTTCTTCTAGATTCTTATAGAACATTGTATACGAGTGTTCATATGACATATTGTCATGAAGTATACATGTGACCAAAGCAATGACGTATAACAGATGACGTTTTATTCATCACTCAAGTTCCCAGAATTCCTAGACGTGATTCATAGAACTATCAAAATTACATAGAAATTTGAGCAAAGAGAAAGGAAATTTCCGCGAGGTCTCCACCTCTAATGTCTAGGTCACCGCGTCTCTAGCAAATGATAGTCAATGTTTTAACTTCTAAGTTTAGAAGCCAACAGCTATTGTTAAAACTAATAACGTCAATAGATGCAAACCAATTAAACACATTCAAAACATGACGAAGATGTCACATAAGGTAAAGTTCACTTCCGAGTAATTAATTCACGGTCAAATTCGACTATAAAACACGGGTGTTTCAAACCAAAAAATAGAGTAGGATCCGAGCACACAAGGAAGACCTGGAAGCCCCGCCTGGAAACCGTAGATCAAAACCTTTTACTACTTATGCATGCTAAAAAACTAACACTGCCCAATGGGGGGGGGGGGGGGGGGGGGGGAGGTAGGATCTGTTGTCTGTTTCTAGGAAAACCCCAGTACCTCCCGGACGTGGTGAGGCCACTCCATGGGTCATATGGACATTGGAGCCCTCCCGGACACAGGCGAGGCCACTCCACGGGTCATATGGACATTGGAGCCCTCCCGGACACAGGCGAGGCCACTCCACGGGTCATATGGACATTGGAGCCCTCCCGGACACAGGCGAGGCCACTCCATGGGTCATATGGACATTGGAGCCCTCCCGGACACAGGCGAGGCCACTCCACGGGTCATATGGACATTGGAGCCCTCCCGGACACAGGCGAGGCCACTCTAGGGGTCATATGGACATTGGAGCCCTCCCGGACACAGGCGAGGCCACTCCAGGGGTCATATGGACATTGGAGCCCTCCCGGACACAGGCGAGGCCACCACACAGGACTCTACTTGAACTTGAAGAAGAACAAAAAAAAAGAGTTTACAGGAGGTTCAAGCAAGTACATTATTCTACATATTTTGTCATTAAATATTCTATATATATATATATATATTTTTTGTAATTAAGTTGTATTTAGCATTTACCATTTGATTGACACATATCAAGGTCTGAACTTAAACATTGGTACAAGGATAAGCATGAGTTACAAATAACTAAAGGAGTAACAGAAGGAAAGAGAGAACCTAAGATAAAGAAACATGTCTTCGGACATACATAATCACAGAAGAGACTTATAAATGCATATGTAGATTTTGAATTGTATCCTGTATATATGTGATATATCTAGAAGAGTGCCCTTTATAAAAATGATGAAAGAAAGACAGTAAGAAAGATATGTTTAAGAAAAGTCCCTATGTTTACTTTTTTAATTTGTAGTTTATATCTGAACGATATATTTAGAAGAGTCCCGTTTGGAACTCGTTCAACATTTTTTGAACGAGGGGGCATTGTTGTGGGCTACGCCAACCCTAGTTCTAATTCATTTGCTGCGTCACTTTTAAATTAAGATTTGAGATATTATGTTTTATTTAGGCCTATAGTAGCTGGCAAGTCGTCAACTTGTGGAAGCCATGTTTGTTCCACTGCCTACTTAAAGTTCATCATATTATTATTACTGGTAGTGTTTAAGGGCGCTTCGACAACGAAGATCATTCGCGCCACCAATATAATTTTAATAAAGTTCATGCGTAAAACAAATCATGTCCATTGAAACAATTGCCAAGGTCGACATAGATAAAGCAGATGAAGCGAGATTAGTCAAACAGTGCCATGAACGATATAGCAGAACCGAGAGTCATTACCATTGCAAGCATTGCCAAGGATGACATAAGAATTAGCATTACCATAGTCATAGTAACATAGCCAGGGTCGACATAAAAGTATTAATAGAAAGCCTTCTAAACGTCAACATGCTTTGGTGTCAAAGACACTACAGGTGTGAAATCAGTGAAAAATATAATTACCACCAATGGCCATGTAGTCCCACTTGCCCAGACGACACATTAAGCACACCAGGATATACAATTAAACTAAGTAGCACCCCCATTTCTAAGAAAGGAACGCGTAAACAAATTACTAGATACATACACAAGTATGAAACAGGAGGTCCGGGACTCCATGACACAGACACCATTTTTGAAAACAACTGAACACAACTACCTCAAACCCAGCGCAACGATTAAGTACCATACAGATAATTATACTACATCGAGACTAGGGACAACGAAGCGGCTAAACCACCGTCAAATTAACGACTTATTTTCTTTAACTAGAATGGAAAGCCGCTATCCTGAATATCCCTCATACGACGCGTTCTCGTTATTCCGTGTTTTAACCACCTTCTGGTTCGCCTTATACCCTGACTACGAACATCCATTGCGCGAACCCGAGGACTTTTGGGACCCGGACCGGTGGCTCGACGATTAGGAGGAAGAGGAATGGGTATCCTGGGTCGAGCTTGGGGTCACCTTTGGGTTAGCCTGAGGGGCTAGGAATGAAGGCCCGGAACATAATTATACAACACTCAATTATAATAAACTTACCAGTGAGAAAATTTGCTTTATTTGAAAACGTCAATTAATGCTCGCCTAAACAACCTTAGTCCCGGATTCGCTGCAGTATCTACTCGCCCCGTTAGCAATTCTTGTAATAATGTAACTTGAAACGCATTCGATTAGTTGTTAGTTAACATCTTCATTTTGAATAACAAGTCGTTAGTGTAGTACCAAGAACGAGGGGAGTAGGTACTATCAGGTAATGGTCCTGTTTACCACGTCCCCCTCCCTTTACTACACGGTTTTCAGCAAGTCATATAATATTCTACGAGAGTAGGTTAGACTCAGTCCCTCTCTTCTGGTCAAAAGAATAACATCTAGTGGTTGTAATAATGTCTGGACGCCGTATAATAGTGCCTCTCGGGGACCACCCCCGAGACATTGCTTTTAATTCACAGGATACAGACCAACAATTTACGAAGAGTAACGCCAACTATCCGCCAAATTCGCCACACGAATCACTGGGAAGCGACCCTGACAACTGTACAGCTACAAGCGACGGCAAACCATGCCAGACCATGGGACCCCCGAGACACATCACCCTCAAGGAATGGATCACCCGACCACCAAAACGCATCACCAACAAACAAAAACTCGATGACCTGTTCGGGACGTCACCATCACCAGCATCTATTTTTAAATTGATTCCACAACCTAGCCACCCAGCCGCACTTTTACACTTGTGCGACCTCCATCATCACAGTGATCCACGGAGAATCCTGCCAGCTATCATAATGTAGGAGTGACCGCAAGCTGTAGGAGTGACCGCAAGATAGTCACATTTTTAATTATAATTAGAATTGTATTGTATTGAATTGTATTTGTATTATTATTTATTACCAGGCATCATTATATTTTGTTTTATATTAAATCAGTCATTGCTGTGTTTAACCATGTCTTGCAATATGCACGAGATGACAAAACATTTCAAAATCACTTTCACTTATATAATTTGTTGACAAACTTAACACAAACATCATACTTTTCGGGTATAAAAGAAGCCACGAAGCACTCTACATGGTCAGTTTTAGGATAGACAGTAGTCCGTCCTGTTGAAAGTTTCCTAGCTCTGCTAGATGATTTTGTTTATTTAAATGTGTTGTTAAAAGTTTCGTATGTGAGTTTTCAAGTTTGTTTTATCAAGAAGCTGCAATTCAGCAACCATGTAAGTGATATTTACTTATGTCTCAATAAAATTGGTGTTGTTCTATTTACTGTATTAAATCTAAATTTTATCAATTCTACTCCCTTGACAAAAATGTTGTCATCTAATTTAAATTGTACTCCCGGGGACGAGACGGAGATTTGAACGATTTTTGGCCACGCTCACCTCCTCCCCGCGGCAGTTACAAATGCACTCTTTCGAAATTGCGCTGCAGATCCTGTGCCAGGAGCTGAAGGAGAAAATTGAAAAAGAAGGAAGAAAAACAGTCGTAGGGTCCACCCCATGGTGCATGATCCCAACTGACCTAGACCAGTTCTTTGGAGAGTAGAGCGTCAGTAATGAGGAGCTGTCAATGGCCAACAAATTCTTCCTAGGATGACAAGAGGCGAAAAAGCTCCGGCGGGAAAGGCAGAAAAATACTCCATAGAGGGAGTATGGCTGCCAGTGACTGGCACGCGTGTAGTATGGCTCAGGGTGTACTCAACTCGACACTGCATAGCAGACCTCTCTCTCTCTCTCTCTCTCTCATGCAAGGGCTAGGCAACGCCGCAAGAATTGTAAGCTTCAACCCAATACGCTTCACCAAATATTCCAAACTGAAGTCAGCCAGTGGCACCGGGTACCTAGCAAGTGGATCAGCACAGATCATAGCAGCCCCCGTGTTCGCCGGAAAGAGAAAGGTGGGTTACCTAGATGAGTTAATTGAGAAACTTTAAAAGACGAGATCTGCAGCAATACCAGCTGGGCGGTCAATGCACTCTTTTGAAAGTGCATTGCAGATCCTGTGCCAGGAGCTGAAGGAGAAGTTTGAAAAAGAAGGAAGAAAAACAGTCGTACGGTCCACCCCATGGTGCAGTATCCAATTGACCCAGACCAGTTCTTTGGAGAGTAGAGCGTCAGTGATGAGGAGCTGTCATCCAAATTCTTCCTAGGTTTACAAGAGGCGTTGGTAATCATCCGTTGTTATACTGGTCACTGTTAAATGGCATAAAAATGCTGTATGGGGCCAATTCATAAACAAATGATCCAATCAGCAGCAGAAGCAGAGGAGCGGGAACGGGAACAATTAAACAAGATCGAAGCAGCAGAAGCGGAGAGACGTCGGGAACGAATGAGAATGATTGAAGAGGCAGAAGCGGAGCGGCCACGACAGCTCCGACTGGCGGTGGAGGCTTTAAATGAAGAGGAGAGAAATACCGTTAAAAGTACGCTAAGACAGAATTTACAAACCCTATACCGGGATTCTTATCAACAGGTGGTATTAGCCCTCGACGATGAATCGGTTGAAATATCGACCCGATTTGTGTTCGAGTGATTAGGAACTATATTTGCACGGTAATGCGGTTGAGACATGAGTCTCCCCGTGAAAGGGCGAGAGAGACAGAAGCGGAGGAGTAATAGGACACACTCTTGTCGGACCCGAAACCCCTTTGACAATATCATGCCACGTAATACCGGGTTCGTAGTGTTTAGCGACTGGATGCTGTGGAGCGGGTGGCGGGGGGAGGGAAGATTGATTGATTAATGGGGCTTAACGTCTCATATTTTCGCAACTATGGGCAATCGAGACGATAAACGGGGGGAGGGAAGGGGACCCGAAACCCCTTTGACAATATCAGGCCATGTAATACCGTGTTCGTCTAGTGTTTAGCGACTGGATGCTCTGGAGCGGGTGGCGGGGGGAGGGAAGGGGACCTGAAACCCCTTTGACAATATAAGCCTTGTAATACCGGGTTCGAACCCATGACTCATGTTTAGCGATTGGATGCTGTGGAGCGGAGGTTGGGGGGGGGAGAGGAGGGGAGGGGTTGATTGATTGATTAATGGGGCTTAACGTCTCATATTTATGCAACGATGGCTAATCGAGACGATGAGCGGGTGATAATGAAGATGAGAAAGATGATAATGAAGAATAAAGCCACATCCGAATCAGATCCATTGTACGTCGCGTGAGTCGTCATACGGGAGTCCAGCAAGGGAGGGCAGGGCCAAGTGGGAGGAGAGGTGTGATAAGAGGTCCAGACACAATTCCTAGATTGTCGACGCTGTGAACCGGGGGGTTACTACTCACTATGTTCATGAGACAACCCGATCTCTTACTCACAGGGCTTTATTGGACAACCACGGTCAATGTGAACATAATTGATTGTGATCGCATTATCGACGAATTCATTCACACAGTGACTGAGAATGACAATATCAGCGGATTAAACCAAACTTTCTCATTCTTTCAAATTAGCACTGATGTTAACGCCTTAATCAATGAAGACACAACCTTAATTGTTGTGCTGGAGAGAGAAAGGCCATTGTTGAGCACATTAATGACATGCTTAGGGCTGGTATCATCTCTTCCTCCATGTCTGAGCCGGCGAGCCCTATTTGCTTGGTGAAAAAGAAAAACGGTAAACTTCGACTTGTGGTGGATTTCAGGAAGGTCAATTTGCAGATTAAGGGTTATAGTTACCCTAGTGCTAATGCTGACAGTCTATTAGCGTGTCTTAATGGCTGTACTGTATTCACCTCTTTAAATCTTCAGTCGGGGTTTTGGCAGCTGGGACTTACGCCTCGGGCTAGGGAAATATGTAGTTTCTCTACCTGTGTGGGTTTGTTCTCGTTTGAGCGACTGCCATTCGGAATCTCTACGGCGCCAGCCCTATTCCAGAGCTCAATGGATAAAGTGCGGTGCAGTGCCTTCATATATGAAACGCTCTTACCGGACAATCTAACCGAAGAAGAACAAGAGACTCTAGGCTATGTGATAAAACTGGACAAATCGATCATCAAAGGATTGTCAATGGTCAGTTCTTATTACATATACACAGGCACTCCTCCACTGGGTTACGGAACGCAAGCCCTAAAGGTTGCCGAGACTGTCAGTAGAGCATACTCATTCAATGCCAAGAAACCCGACAACAGGGAAATAGTAATAAATGGGTTCCCAATTGAGAGGATGCAATGGGAAAAGAGTGATGGTAGCTTCCCTTTCAACATTATTCACGGAAATTACATCCCATCGAAGATGAGGGAAATGGTTAAGAACTTTGTCAGGAATAATCAAGTTCAGATTGATATAACAGTAGAGAGAGTCATGAAAGAGATGTTGCACAAGAAATCAGACGTCTTAACGAAAGGCAGGCAGACTTATTGCCCCTTCTATGATAAAAGCGTGACGGCGGCTGTGGCCTACAGGACGATGTATGAGTTCTTATGTGAAAATTGCGGAATGTCAGGCATCGGTTGCTTGGAATGGGCTAAGGCTTTCATGTCATTGTTTGATAAAGAATCCATAGTTTACCTAGACAAGAAAGAAGTAGAGATACACATGAACCAATACAATAAAACCACCAAACAGTACACCCGTGTCACCAAGAAAGTAATAAAAATGGTGAAAAGGAAAACACGGTCAAAAAGGAAGACGTGGGAAGTACTGATCAGAATTTCAGCCACCTTTGCATCCTACCTAAAGCACAAAAAGAGGGAACAGTGGAAGGGAGAGCTAATTGTTCAGCTACAATGGCACTGAGGATGTTCCTGCTTATCACAGAAGAGTTCCATCTGCAGCTTGCCAAGGAAATTGAAGGCTCAACGATATCTATTGGAGGAGAAGAAAAGAAGGCCAAAATCTCCAATAATTTCTCGAAGAAGAACCTGATAGCAGGGCCAGCTTCTCAGACGTCACAGGGAACAGAAGACGCAAGTAAGTGGAACGAGTGTTTGTCACCATCTGCTTTTTCACTTAAGCATCGGTTCCTCTTTGATGATTCTGTGAGAATGGAGCTGGCCCTGCCTGAGGCTTCAGAACTTGGGAAACTCTTCTCCTCCATAGCCATCACTGGGAACTTCCTTCAGGCTCTTAAAACTGTCAAGCTTGGGCCCGGACCTGTCATGGAAGATGAGGTAGAGTATTCGAGGGGAGCCTGGACAGACAATATGTGCTCACAGTTTCAATGAGAGAACCCGGGACTGGTATTGGAGTGTTAATCATTTGATCACTGAAGACAGAAACTTACTGGACGCTGTGGAGCGGAGGTGGGGTGGGGGGGGGGGGGGGAGAGGAGGGGAAGGGAGGTGAGATAAGAGGTCCAGACGGTCCAGTTAGAATTCCTAGAATGTCGACGCCGTGAACTGGGGGGGGGGGGGGGGGGGGGGGTTACTACTCACTATGTTCATGAGACAACCCGATCTCTTACTCACAGGGCTTTATTGGACAATCACGGTCGATGTGTACATAACTGATTATGATCGCATTATCGACGAATTCATTCACACAGTGACTGAGAATGACAATATCAGCGGTTTAAATCAAACCTCCTCATTCTTTCAATAGCCCTGATGTTAACGCCTTAATCAATAAAGAAACCACCTTAATTGTTACACAAGCCAACAAATACGCGCAAAGCTTATTAACCTTTATCATACGCTATAACCAACAGTTCGTAGAAGTAAACGTTCCCCCTTTGACTTCGTTGGTTCAGGATTCAAATTTCTTTTTGGGACTCTTACAAAAAAAGATTTAAAGGCTTTAAATGGACATATTGTCAAATTACAAGCGCAAACGGACGGGTTTCTAAACACCTATATAAAAGACAGTTACGCGACAGGACATCAGAACACACGGGATATGAAAATAATTGCGCGAACAATGATTGATTGAAACCATAGAACAATCAATATGGAAAAACGCTTTCAAGCAAGTACACATGACGAAACACTCCTCATTACAGAATTGTATACTATTTAGACAAAGTTTCGTATCATGGAAACTACACATAGTATAGTAACATCAAGGAGGCAATCGAGCAATTAGAAACAGCGCTCTCGGTCACCGCTTTGGGACGCTTGAGCGAATACTTTTTAACACCAACTACTTTAAATTACAACTTTTGACAACTATTGAACCACACTTACCACAGGGTTGTTCTTTGTTATCTGGGGCCACCATTGATCAAATGTATCTATATTATTCTTTATCTAAAGTCCGGTTAGCTATACAGAAGGCGGGCTGATTAGATTTTTGTTCAAATTCCGATTAAAGAATACAATAAATACTTTCATTAATACAAAGCCCTCTCCCTTCCCTGATGAATGAACTATGAACTCAGAGCCAGCAATATGAGATTTAGCGTATTTATGCACCACACATCCCGCTTCCCATTATAGTACGAGCTGAATGACAAAAGGTGAATGATTTTACAAAAAAGGTGATGGTCTATTTTTTTGTTCTTATTTCGTCACTGGCACGGCGTAAAAACCTGCAAACAGGGGTTATGTTTAGATTCTCTCTGGCACGCGACAATGTCGTTCGCAAGGTTGTATGACTAACTCTAACACGACTGGGGCACGTAAACCCCCCTTGTACATTCCTGTTACCAATATCCGATATAACACACAACTCCTGTCCTTGAGTCGTTACAACACTAACTTGTGAACATGTACAAAGGGAAATGTAAATCGAGACGAAAATACCTCCGAATCATTGAGCTAGTAGCTACTCTCATGTCACTTTCTGTTATTTCAAAAGATGTATACCTTCTTTGGGTTCCCGATTGAACACCGTCACCCACAAGGCTAGAGCTCATAGAAGCGTTCTTACTACTCCCCGGTTTACCAGTATTCTCTACCATCACGACGGAGCCAACCTACACGTTCAATGATAAGTCCAACAATAATTACAGCCTTAACTTGAGTCAGTAATAATTAAAGCGATAGCCATAAATACGGAACCAAAGTTTTAGGCGGAAGTCGTGCTTGAATTTAAAGCCCTTTGTGAAAATTACATCGACCTATACGAAAAAGATACGCTCATCTTACTCGCTGAGCTTTCCCGACAGTGGGAACGGGCGTGGGTTGGCGACCCTGAATACGACTCCACCCCCGAGGAAGATAACGACGGTCTCCTCTGGGATGTCTACAGCGAGGACAAGTTCTGCGGACCTCTCCGCCCCGGATAATGTACCGATGCTTGAATTGTATCATAGTGGTGAAAAATAATGAACAACATTATGAGGGTCCTATTCGTTAATCTACGCGGTTTCATTTGCCTATGATTCCCTGCATCAACTCCCCCCCCCCCTTCCTTCTTACTACGAGCCCCGGAAGTTGCCTACCTCTTTCTGGAAATAATTGCTCCGGCGAGTCATATTTGTTATTGTCGTGTAGTGGTTGCGCTACACCCCGGCTGCACCATTTATCTGTCCCGGTCCACGGAGTGCGCTTTGGACATCTCCAATTGCACACAGAGCCAACTCCGTGCACACCTTTTGGACTGGTTGATTATTATTAAAAGTTGGCATCAGGAATCCCCACCTAGGAATGTATTTGAAAATGAAAATACAATTTCTGTTAATGTATTTGGTTTTGATAAAGAAATATATCCACTTTCAATAACAATACGAAAGCGGAAAAAACACGAACATTTACTTTACTTATCGAACGAAAACGGAACTCATTATTGTTTTATTACAATTCTTAATCGATTGTTATATTCACTATCTAAGCACAAAACTAAAAAAAATTACTGTTAGTTTTGTTTACATAGCTTTTCTTCCGAAGCATTATTACAAAGACATATAGATTGGGATCGACATAAAGCACAGAAAATTTAAATGCCTGATAAGGGGGAAAACAGCTTGAAATTTAACAACTTTAATTTTCAATTACAAGTTCTTTATGTTTTTAATGCAGCCATTGAAAGTTTAAGTACCTTATTGTCTACTTGTTCACCAAGTGATACTTATTCCTATTCACAAACTTACACTTCATGAACCACCGAGTTATGCATACGTCATTGTTGATTATGAGGGTTAGATATATAAACCATTAGTTTCTTACAGAAAACAACTATTGATCTTCTTCTTAAGTCATTGTTGCATTAAGATGAAGACATTAATAATTTTAATTAATGCTGAAAAACCAATTAAAACTCGCATTGAAGATGAACGTAATTTCACTAATTCCAAGAAAAGTCATAGTTGTAATGAAATTATAGATGATGATTCTGAATTCTGATAAAGTGAAAGATCACGATCACCTAACGGAAAAATATCGTGGAGCTGCTCATGACATTTGCAATCTTAGCTTTAAAAAAGCTTCACACATTCCTGTACTTTTTCATTATCTGAAGAATTGTGATTCACACTTAATCATGCAATACATTGGTAAGATAAAGTTAAGGAACTTACTTGCATACCTAATGTCATGAAGTGTGTTTTACTTTACATCAAAGTGTATCACTTTGACTAGAAGGATTATATATAAATTATATGCTATAGAAATGCAACATCATGTTGACAAAGGAAGCATCTCGAAATGTTCCAGAGAGATAAATGCAGCCTCTGGGCATGCGATACGAAATATATTAAACTTCTAGAGTTTAGTCAAGGGGATAACTAATATCAACAGGGAAAAACAACTCATTAAGACCACCAAAAAAATCGTCAACAAATCAAATAATTTAAACGCCAGATCATAACAAAATCCAGAAATTATTAGATATATCTGCAAACTTGGTATAAAAGCGCTGCAATTCAATGAAGAAAGGCAGTCAGTCAGCGGCTATGACTCAATTGGGTTCAGCTTTAATTACTCGTGCAAACGTTTGTACAGTAAGGTTTAAGACTTGCTTGAATTCTGTGTTGACACTTGGCTACCGGTGTAATACAGGGCTTAAACTTCTAATACATTCGCGTTTTTATTTTTTAAGGATCGTGCTATAAAGTTCAGCCTTGCCACTTGGCTACCTGCTTAATAGAACAAAATTTAAGACTCGTATGAAAACATTTCTACTTTTTTATCGCGAGAAACTGGACTGATTTCTAATAACGTATTTTTTTTAAATCTTTTAAGTGAACAGCCACATACATCAAACGTGGGTAAGTCAATACATTTAATTATGTATTAATATTAATCGTCAGTAAAACTTATTATAATATACCACGATTTATTCTTAACATGCAATATACCTATAATATAGGCAAAGAACCTCACGTCCTCCATTAAACAAGCAAAATGTTTAAATATTTTCTGCTCCATGTCGGAGCAGATGGTGGCTGCAATAATAACCTCTTTTATTACTAAATATTAGTTTCCCAAGTCGTGTACGCAATCTAAGCTGAGCGACCACCCCACGACATAAGTATGGCGTTCAAACGAGGTAGCTAGCTGGTTTAGCAGCCACGGGAGGAAGATTCAATTTTAGGCGGGAAATTGGTTTTTACTGCCGGAACGATGTCAACGTCAATGATTATTTGTATGTTATTAATGTACTAATGTAAGCTGATTTTTGTAGAATATTATTACTGTCAGCATCAGCAACGACGCATCAACCGTGAGTGGTATAGATGAGTTGCTTGGTGTAAGCACAGATAAAAAATTAAGCATTAATTTGTTATCTGTGGTGTAAGTCTACTAGACTAGCACCACCAGTAATGACGCACGAAATGGTGCAGTTATGGCTGCAGCATTCAGCAGTGGAAATTATTCATGTTTATTATTAATACTTATATTCTAGTAGCATCAATATGAATGATGATTGATGATTAATGGGGCTTAACGTCTCATATTTTCGCAACTATGGCCAATCGAGACGATGAGTGGGTGATAATGAAGATGAGAAGATGATGATGAAGAATAAAGCCAAATCCGAATCAGATCCATTGTACGTCGCGTGGGTCGTCATACGGGAGTCCAGCAAGGGAGAGGCAGGGCCAAGTGGGAGGAGAAATCTTCAGTGGGGCAGTGGGGGGGAGGGGCAGTGTCTCCTTTTGTCGCCTCTTACGACTAGCAGAGTCACTCTGGGCCTATTCTTCCCCGGGCCCAGACGGGTAATCAATATGAAGAAAGATAAGCAGCTAGGAGAAGGAAAATCTTCGCAAAATCACGACAAAAGTTTGCCCTCGAAAGGGAAATAAAGGAGGAACAGGCGAGGCAACGAGATCGAGTGAAAATAAATGAAGAGGCAGACATGGAGCGATAACATCAGGTCAGCCGGTGGAGGCTTTGAATGAACAGGAACAGGAACGAAACACAGTGTTAGGATCACTAAGAGACAATTTACAAACCCTATACAGGGATTCTTACGAACACGCCGTTTTAGCCATCGATCAATCGGAAGAAATGTCGATCCGAATAGTGAATCGAGTTATCAGAAACTATATTAGCATGGTAATGCGAGTGCGACCTGAGTGTCCCCGTGAAAGCGTGAGAGATGTAGAAACGGAGGAATAAGTTGTGGGAGTGTGCCGCAATAATAATCCATGGTACATGTCTAGTTCCATCTGAATTCATAAATATTACATTCACACTTGTTGTACGGAATAATATTACAATTTTTATAATATTTACATATGTTATGTAGACAAAATAATATTTATAAACAACATATATATGTTTTATCACACTTACATTATCGTGACACATGTTTGGTGTACAATATAGTTATAAATAAAAATGCAAGTGTAATTATTGTTTTGATTATCTCAGTCCCCATATTCGAATGGCAATGTTGATACATAACCATGTGGCCTTCGCTTAGTGATGATACCTTTGTCTCAGCACGCGTGCCTACAGGACAGATATCGTCTTAGTATCGGATGCTGGAGTCGAATCAGATGGGGGAGGGGGGTCTTGGTATAGGATTATGGGGTTGAATCCGTGGGGGTTATCTTGATATCGGACACTGGAGTCGAATCCAATGGGGGGGTTTTGTTGCCAGGCATGGAACGGGACCGTAGAGACGGTCCCGTGGGCGTGTCCAAGACAAGAGACAATCTCTTTAATTTGATCGTCGGTACCTAGAGCTGTAGGAACATTATTGGCGGTGTCATTAGTAATAATATTCAAAACTGTAGCCAACTTCGGCAAAGAGAATGTAGGTCCCCGAATAACATTTGAAGTTTTGGAGGTGTGAGACGCCAGAATAAAGTCTTGGCCAAACGCCCTACAGTTAGGGGGTATTGTAACCGTGCCCGTAACTTGCAACATTAATTGCGTAACAGAACCATTATCAAAATGATAGATATCTGGACAGTGGACCGTAAGACGTTCCTGGTTGAAACTGTAAATCCATATGTTTTTAGACGATGAACGGTAGAATGTGGGTAAGAAATGCAATAAAACCCTGGTATCACAAAGCATGTGGATCCCAGGTTTGTCCCCTGAAAATAGAGCATAAAGACAAGAAGGGTTATGCGTCCGTTGGATCTGACGCATCGGGGAGCAAATAATGAGAGAGTCACGGGTACAATGAGTGAGATCCTCAGAACTTAGTTCAATAAAGTACTGGCCATCCGGCGTAATAGCAATATAATCATTAGCAGGCACAATTTGAATTGCCGCCGTATGATTCGGCAAGTGATAAGGAAGGGATAAAGCCATTGTAAAAAGAGAAGTATTTATGATGTTCCCTCAGGGGAATTTGTACAAATAGGCGCACAACACCGCGTGTAACGGCGAGGTGGACCGACGATAGAGCATAGTACATATACATATTATCCAGAGTATTTCGGGAGAGGAGGGACGTGCCGGGGGTGAGGTAAGGTTCAATACGTTCCAGCAGTGGTTGTAGACTAGGCGGGGTGAGAAAATATTGGCTGAGGCGCCCGGTTGCAGTAAGAGAGAGCGCAGCGGCTAATTGGTCGATGTCTTCCTTAATATTCGTAAGGGTGTTTTCCATCGAGCGGAAGTTAGTTTGGATG
Organism: Isoperla grammatica; assembly: GCA_945910005.1. Classification (NCBI taxonomy): domain Eukaryota; kingdom Metazoa; phylum Arthropoda; class Insecta; order Plecoptera; family Perlodidae; genus Isoperla; species Isoperla grammatica. The sequence goes on from OX246737.1 coordinate 102,379,267, forward strand.
GTGTAGAGTGTAGTCGTAAGTTGAGTGAGATTGTGAGTGGCGTCTTTGAAGGTCCTTTCGATGTGGGAAAGTTTCAAATTTAAACCAATAACGGAATCAGCAATAGTACGGATATCCCTCGTGTTTTGATGATCTGTTTCGTAAACATCTTTTACGTAGGAGATTTGTTCTTTTATAAGGTGAACAAGACCACTAGTTTGAACGTCGATAGCGTCAATTCGGTTATTGACGGATTCTAGGTCCTGCGTCGTCAATACTCCAATTAAAAACCGGAGCCCTGTACCCACTATGTCAATAGGGGCCCGTTTGACCCTAATATTGCCTGGCGCCAACGTATGGTATAGACTAGAGAGTTGTTTTTGAACGATGTAGGCTTGCGATGTGATAAGTTCGGTTTCTTCATGAATTAAAACATTGATATTTTCTGCTGTGCTAAAAAGCGGTGAAGTCACGGGAACATTGCGAATATCTCTTATGAAGCTAACCGACGAAATGAGTTCCGAGATAATGCGCGAATAATCGGAAATGTTGACGTCCACAGTGACGGTCCAATACAATCCTGTCAACAGGAGATCAGGCTGGGGGAGAAACATGGTCCCCGTGCCCTGGTCTGGGTCAACAGCGAGAGACGGCACAGTGTTAGCCAGGAATATCAAAAACAATAAGTGAAACATAATGACGGAGTTACCTCAAGCAGGGTCCAAACGGGGAAGCGGTGTCCGGAATAGGGGGTGGGTGGAGGACCGATCGTCTGTAGCCCAAGGCTGAAAGAAGGAGAAGAAGGAAAAATAAGAAAAGGGGATGAAACAAAATAATAATAACTAAAACGAGGCAAGAATAATGCAAGGAATAACGAGAACAAACAGAGATGAAGGTTGCTTGCTGAGATTATCACGGCCAGCAAGGGCGGAATTCCCAACATCAATATAAACCAACGGAAATCCCTAAGATGTACAAGAGGACATATCTGTAGCCAATGGGCATACAGACAGGAGTGGGCAAAAGGTGGGGGGGGGGGGTGTAGCAGGAAAGCAGACGTGCAAAGTCAGTGCGTTGTAGACTTGTAGACGTTGTAGACTTGTAAGTATCACATGTGTGTTACATAAGCAGCCCAACGGAAAAGAGCGTATTTAGGGCACACAGGGTAAAGTTAATCGACATCATTTTCATAATGTCAATCATTGCAGGTGTGAACTACTAATCAGTGAATTCGGCGTTTTGGCGGCGCACTGAACGTCAATATATGACGATGTGTACCGGGCCGTGTGCCACCGGGCCAACAGAGAGGAGAGATGGCGGGAACGCGCCTGGGCGGCCCGAATGGGGCTATGGTATTTCGACTGCTCCGACCCGGAGGTGACCGAGGATGAGGATAGCGATGCGGAGGAGTACGGAATGCTCCGACCCGGCTGAGATGGTGAGTGACGAATGTGAACATCTTACAATTGATTAGTTACATTCTCCATTGCTTTAAGGGAGGGGTTGCGAAGACGTGTGCTCTTACGAAGGGGAAGGAGATTAGTATTACGTAATGTCAGACGAAACGCTTCAACGTTAGAACTGAGAACAATTTAAATAGATCCCCAATTACTGGAGTTGCAAGAATTAGGAAGGCAGCGGTTTTTGTTTAGTGTGCCGAGCAAAGAGTGCATTGTTAGCGTCTTCGTGATTACTGAATATTGATTACGTTTACCAAATTTGTCACCGATGTGAAAAGAATTATTTTTGTGTTTTCCTGGATACCTCATTATGTTTTTTAACATCTAGTTTGTCCTGTCATATTTCCACCAAAGAGCGTGTTCAATAATAGAGACGTAAAGCAACAATGGACAATCAAATTTAGTCGTTACAATAGACTTGGCCTGATGAGTTGTAGGCTTTCTATCGTTGCCCCGGATGCAGCACGTACAAACATCCACATTCAAACATTTACAGGAATACAAACACACTCAATGAAATGGAATCTAATCACGTGGGGGGTGGAAAATGTCCGGAGAGAATCTTGGGAAACGCCATACATGGATTGGTGTTGGGTCTCGTCGGTGGTGCAATGTATGTTGTAAGTGACGTCATCGCTTATTTATTGTGGGACCAAAAGGAAATCATTCTATTGTGAATGTGCATTAATGGAGCTTGTGACATGGGGCGGGGGAGGGTCTTCTGGGGGGATGATAGCTGCCACCATTCACTAAGTTAGAGTGGGAGTGAGACGTTATTTTTTTAGCGTTAAGAGATTGATTAATGGGGCTTAACGTCTCATATTTTTGCAACAATGGCTAATCGAGACGACTTTTAGCGTTAATAAAAAGGCAATATTAGTGTTCCTTAACAATATTTCCCCGTCTGGACTTGACTTGGGTAGAATAGTTGCAGGATAGCTCTGCCTGTCGCAAGAGGCGACTAAAATGCCGACATCGGATGACCTAATGGTCGAGTACGTCGTGAAGCAACAAATATTAATAATCATGGTCATTATTGGTGGACCATTGATATTGTACAGCTTGATCTTTGACTTTTGAAACGATTATTGAAAATTATAGTGCAACTAGTACAAACCACCTGCTTTGTAGGGGTAGAGCCTGCCTAGCTCTGCCTGTCGCAACTCGTATAAGAGGCGACTACATGATTGTACAAGCAAGTGGTCGGGTATGTCGTTCAACACCAATAATATAAGGAAGGTAAATAAGTAATGCTCCGAATGTGACAAATATGGAAATGGCGTAAAAAGTTGAAAATATACTTGATTTAATTTATCATGGCAGCCCTTTCAGCTACGAAGCAGTCCTCGACTCTAAGATAACATCATTATCCCTTGTTTACTAGCCCCATCGTAAGCTGTCGCATACCGACCTTACCCTTATCGACGGCCCATTTCATGCACCCTAATTTATGGACAATCAACAGATTCCAGGCGTTCTTTCACTCGTCCGTAAATGCAGTATTCTGCTCAGCACAAGCCTAATTAGCTTCGCCAATTGTTCCCGGTTATAACGAAAAGTCGTGAATTTATCATTAATTCACATTTTTCAATAAGGTGGTTGGAACTTGAAAAGAAGAGGTTGAATTTGTTCCGTTGGACTCAGCTATGTCGTAAGCATCAGCAAGCTCAGAAATTGCTACCTTATTGTGGACATGTTTGCGTGCTTTGTTGAACACCACAGCTACGCTGGCGAACGCGTATGCTTCTGGTAGGGCCACCATAGCCGGACTGCCCAAGGCGGAAAAGCCAGACAAAAGGCACTCCTCTTGTTGTCGAGTATGTTGTTAAAAAACTAATAATCAAATCAAATAATCAATCGTAAGTATAGGTGGTTCCTACCTAAGAAACACCCTGCCAATCACTAACCTGAGAGGGCTACTTAGACGTCGCCTTTTTTTCTGGAGTTTGAAATCTCCAACAACAGTCAATCGGTAACACACAGATACAAAAAGCTGGGATCTTCCCCTTTACGGGGTTAGCTGTGTCCGTAGTGGTCAAGTTATTTGTTTGTAAGATTTGTATAGTTGCTGACCGCAAACGGCAGACAAATCCCTAACCGCACGTGCGGAATAAGCGGGTCTGCCACCCCTAAATGACCAACCCTCTCGTACACAGTTGTCACATTCCCGTTATTCATCAAAACATTCTTCCGTCACTCGTCCTACCAATTTGTAAATTTGAAAGAAAGTTGAAAGTCCAGTGATTCACGTGTAAACCCATCGACTTGGCAACAAGAAAAATGGCATCCGTCAGGGAAGTTACATCTTTTCAGTGGTTGCTCTTTTGTTGAATTGTTGCCTTTTTTGGAAGAGATTTGTCACTCGTTTGCGGTCAGCGACTTTAGCTGTAGTTGCCGGCCGAGCAGGTGAGTGCTTCTTGAATAATGGGGATGATTGACATCGATTATCCACACATTAATATCGCCTCCTTTGAGGTAAGTGATTGGCAGGGTGTTTCTTAGGTAGGAATTGCCTATAGTTACGTTGTGGCAAGTTAAGCTTTGTTGGTGTTGGTTGTTTTGCAGGGCGTGACCGGGGTGATGAAAAAGGAAGAAATGCAGAAGACCTTAAATCAGATGGGCACGCGTGTGCCTCTGATCGCCGTCCAGGTTTGTGTCGTAGTCGCCGTCTACTCTCTCCTTGACTGCGGATTTAGAGCGATACGGGGCAAGGAGGACATCCTCAACGTTGCCGCCAGCGGTGCCATCACCGGATCCATGTTTGGTAGGTGGACGTGGGCGGAGCTAGCCCGCTCAGGCTAGCGTCAACGTTACTTGACACTAGCTTGAAGCCTAGTTTATGATTGACCGAAACGGAATCGTGATTGAAAATGTGTTGTGAAAACGGGAACTATGCGTTTACGATTAACTGGTACTTGGAGTACGTTATGGTCTATTCGGCTAGTCGACAATTCTCGACTTGTTCTTGCTGCACTCAGCTGGCAAACGCACTAGCTCTACATTACTCTAGCTAGCATTATATATATATACTCACATTAGCGCATTGTGATCCAAATTTAGTCCAGTTCCAAGAATAATAATTTGAAATATATCTAGGCTTTGGGGATTTACGTACCACAATCTTGCAAATCTGGCTAATCGAGACGATGAGTGGGTGATGAATGAAGATGAAAAAACGCCACATGTCCGAATCAAATTCATTGCACATCGCGGGGGTCGTCTTAAGGGGAGTCCAGCACGGGAGGGCAGGGCCAAGTGAGTGGAGAAATCGATAAGGGGGGGAGGATAAGAGACTTGGTATCCTTTCCTCGCCTCTTACGACTAGCAGAGTCACTCTGGGACTAGTAATCCCCAGGCCAAGACGGGCCATCGTTCTTTAGTCAAAACTAATACATGTTTTCAAGAATTTGAGTAACACTATGTAGACATGAATGCGAAGCCTATAACTCTGCATGACAAGAATGACTAATACTAGAAATCAATTATCTTATATAGGCATTTAAGTATTATTTAGTAAAATACCTGGTTTGTATGGAAAAATGAAGTATATTTACTTTAAAAAAACTGCCTGAACGTGCAATCAAAGAAAAAAGCAAGTTTCAGTCACATTACTTCTGAATTGCGGTGGTTTTAATAAGCATTGATTTACAATTATAACTATTTCATGTTAAGCCTATTTTGTTATTATATCATTAGATCTACAAATTTTGAATTGATAGACGAAGAGACGTATATGCGACTGTACATTATTAAACTTTATTCATTATCTAAAGCTGATGGAGGTTATTTACTTTATAAGTTAATATTTTTGCTAATGTCATTGTAGACCATTTATAAATACATTGAACTCCTTGATTACTATAATCATTAGTCTCTTAGTACTATCATTACCATTGTCGGTGTTGTTATTATTTTAAGCTACCCTGGATATAAACTTAAGTACAAGAGACATTTAATAAACGGAAATCGGAAGCAAAGTGACTGATATCAAAATAATATGACTAAATAACAACATTATTAAGTAACACAAAACAAATATGTAAGATACAATACTCAACGTTTACTAAGCCACAGGACCGTGTCACGAACATTCTTGAGATGAATACACAGTAACGCCACTCCGTTGGGCTATTGTGAGTATCCTTCCGCCTCGACCTTAGCATATTCAAGAAATAATCACATCTATTAACGTCAAACTATCCTGACTACGTTGTTGTTTCGCTTGGTTTCTGTGCATTGTACCTGTGTGTTATGTTGTATTAGGCGCAACGCGAGGCCCGCAGGCCACGGCCGTCAACTGTGTAGTGGGAGCCGTTATCGCCGTAATATGTGATGGGGCCCGACTATGAGGCAACCAACGGTCAAAGGTAAAACATATTGGAATAAAATACAATTTCTTCTGCTCTTCGCGCGAAAGCAGGAATTTATCATTCGAGTTTTAAAATGTAATCCATTTATGGATAGTGTAATTTGAATACCAATTTGATCAGTGTATGTAAACGAGGTCAAATTGGTCCTTGTAGAATTTGACCTTGCATTGTTACTACAATTTACAACAAATATATATTGTTATTATATATAATATATATATAATATAAGCTGTTATTATATTGTATTGCACTGGTAGGTCGCTGAACCGTTGTCAATAAAGATTCAATCAATCAATCATATTATATAGTAATTAATAGTTACAATACAAGGTCAAATCGGTCAAATTGGTGTATATATAGAGAAAGCTTAATACCATTTATGGTCGATTTCCTGAGAATAAACTTCTTTTCTCTATGTTCCACGAACCTATTCTTCCATATTGTTCACAATTACAATCACTCCTAGATCTCGGTAAAAATATGACTCAAATTCGCGAACAACAAAAGCCACATATTCAAGTGCTTAATATCTTGATGTCCTTCTCGGATCATCCAAACACATACTTTGATCGAGTACTTAGGTTTCGAAATGGTCGTCCAGTTAATTGGTCGTCGGACTAGAGGTTTAAATTAAATTTTTGTTTTTTCTTTAATGATTCGTATTCGCCATGATCGTTGTAATTGTACGTCTTTCATGATCATTTTTTTAGTGCGCGCACGTTAGCAGCCAATGTGACGTCAGCGAGTCAGAGTTCTCTTCTGTGAAGCCTTTTATGCCAAATAACTATTTGTATTTTATGCTCCTTTTAAAAAATTCTACATTTTTTCGTTCATCGGTACAAAATACGTAAGAAATATAACACATTTAAACAAAAATGCAAAATACATGATTATTTCCCTAAGACTTGTATAGGTTCTTTAGTATTCTGTGCTCATATGTTTTCAGACGTGCTCCACGAACAGAAACAAGAAGACACCACGATTGAATTACGCACAGCTGGAACACAAAATCACAAAGTTTTCTTCTCCAATTTTATACATTCATGAAATACATTAAGTTTCTCAAATTGTGTTTTCAATAATTGTAGTTGTAGATGTCACAAGTAATATACTTAAGATATGGAGTCCACACAAATATAAAGCTTCCTGCCAACTTCATTAATATCAAGTATTTAATAAATAATCAATTGATAGTCAGCTAGGATTCATGGTATCTTGTCTAACACCACTCAAAAATGCCATTTCGTCTTTGAGCTGCCAACTTACGTGCAGGGTGAGAGTCCCGCAAATATGTCTCAGTATATCAGTCTATAGAGTGTAAATGGTGGAGGCTGGGAGAATAAAGTATGGTATGACTTTTGGTCACCTTTTGTAGCAAACTCGTGACATAGTGGGACATATTTCATAAAATAGTGCATCAATTAATTTAGTTGTTGGTGTTCAAGGGCGCACACAATACCTCAGTACATTGACCGCATTGTCACGGAGCAAAGGTCTACCATATAGTTCAATGGTCTGCCATAAAATTTAAATCTTAAAGACATAGAATTGATGTAATTATTAAATCTATATACAGTATAGATAGATTCATACATTCGACAGACACTGTTCTCTGCGATTCACTGTCAGAAGACTATTTGAACTATTATGGTTGTCAGGGTGCAACTTATAGTCAAACGGGATATAGCGGTGTTATGTGGAATATGTGCCATACAATTGATCTGAAAATAACAGATGTAACAGAGATTGCAATCCGATGATTCAAACAACATTTTCTCTGCTGGTGATTAACAAATGTTGGTTAAGGTAAGTTAAATATTTTCGGGAAAAGGAGGAAAATAAAAGGAGTCCATTATGACAATTAGAGGCGACAACATGGCCAATTTATACAGTTTTTGGGGACAATTGGACCCTGTTTCATGCGCTTTGTCGAACTGCAGGTGAAATAGTGTAATAGACTGAATGAAGTAGTAAATTAAAGTGATAATATTAAGTCAGGGATTGGACTAAAACGGGTAAAAAGACAATATAAAAGACCTTTATAAGCATAGTAAAAAATCATGTTTTTCTGCCCTATTCTTGGGAGATAGTAGTTACGCCCAAACAATATGTGAAAAACAGTTATCATAGAAAGTAAACCGCATTTTTATAGGAACAAAAATTCAAACACGTGGATATACAGCGCCAGTAACACACAAATACTGTACCAATGTCAATCGAACACCCGAGCATCTACAGAACACAACAAAACAACAAGTAGTTTCTGGAACAGGATAAGTAAGCATTCCTAGTAACTGTTACGTACAAGGATCTGAGTTTATGTTGTTACCACATTTTACAATGATAACCGTACTTAACAATACCATTCTCGACATACACTTTTCTCCAGTAGACGGGTTGTTAACAACAACACGCATACAACTCGGTTCGAACATCCCCGCTATATGAAAACACTTACGAAGTAGACCAGATTCTTACATCCATTAGATCAGAGAGAATACCACCTCTAGAGGTACCATACACAAAATGGCTAGAACGACTATAACATCCAACTCCGTTGGTACCAATTGGGACAGGAAAACGCCCCCCGTCACGTAGCATCTGGGATAGGGATTGCACTTCTACTTGCAATGGGACTTAAGATTTACAAGAGAAGATGCTTAATTCAAAAATATCGAAATATAAAAAACGAAACATGCACACCCGCCCTTTAGTAATTTCCGAACCCTTCAACGTGGTCAGGAGTTCAGCCACAGAGATGGAACTTGAACAGTTAAAACCGGCAGAACGCACTGTTTACCCTGACCTTAGTTAGGCATATTCTCAGTACTCACGACGACAGCCACCCAGAGAACATTATATTTTCTATTTTTGCATGGTGGAGGTTTCTACACAATCTTGTTTCATCCCTGGCAAGGCAGTAAAAAGCTTGTAAATGTTCAGTGTGAATGCACCTCTAGCACGCCTTAATCGGTTGCAAGGATGTATGGTTAACCCTTAATGCTTGAGTATGAGAAGCCAGACCAAAAAAAAAAAAAAAAGGGAGAGAGAACTCACGGTGAGGGAAAGAGTAGCGCGAAACAAAATAACGAGTTCCAAATATTCAAAACACGACCATATTGAAAACACCCCAGATAGTTTGCGAGTTGAAAAATATATTTACCACCAATGGCCACGAAGTCCCCACTTGCCCAGACGACACATTAAGCACACCAGGATATACAATTAAAGTAAGTACCACCCCCATTTCTAAGAAAGGAACGCGTAAACAAATTACTAGATACATACACAAGTATGAAACAGGAGGTCCGGGACTCCATGACACAGACACCATTTTTGAAAACAACTGAACACAACTACCTCAAACCCACCGCAACGAGTAAGTACCATACAGATAATTATACTACGTCGAGACTAGGGACAACGAAGCGGCTAAAGCACCGTCAAATTAACGACTTATTTTCTTTAACTAGAATGGGAAGACGCTATCCTGAATATCCCTCATACGACGCGTTCTCGTTATTCCGTGTTTTAACCACCTTCTGGTTCGCCTTATACCCAGACTAAGAAGATCCATTGCGCGAACCCGAGGACTTTTGGGACCCGGAGCGGTGGCTCGACGATGAGGAGGAAGAGGAATGGGTATCCTGGGTCGAGCTTGGGGTCATCTTTGGGTTAGCCTGAGGGGCTAGGAATGAAGGCCCGGAACATAATTATACAACACTCAATTATAATAAACTAACCAGTGAGAAAATTTGTTTTATTTGAAAACGTCAATTAATGCTCGCCTAAACAACCTTAGATTCGTTGCAGTATTTACTCGCCCCATTAGCAATTCTTGTAATTATGTAACTTGAGTTGTTATTGTTTAAACCAGCCGCTTGAATCAATATGCACAGTAAGTACAGGAAGCTCTTCTTCAAATATCCAGTCATGACTACAGTCCGTACAAGCTATTAGCTAACCCGTATGAAAAGAGGGAACATTGTGAGCAAATGCTTGTTATTGAATTTAATTCAAATTCAGCTTAGCTTGGGCGAACTATAACATAAAAGTTGTTTGAAATAGAGGGGTATGATTCACAATTTAGTAAGAAATGTTAGTCGAAAACAAGTGAACTCAGCCTCATATGATGGATTTCGACACCAACAGTTGAAAGGACACAAAAACACTTTTAGGCTCAAATTCGCGTTACTTTCAAAATCTTAGCGACGTTATAATGACGTTTTGATGACGTTTCGTGGAGGGTTTTAAATTCTCGTCTTCATGAACCCGAGTTAGTTGTTGCTTGGTGTCCGGGGTTCGTGGTTGTATTGTGGTTGTACAGACAAATTTGTTCTACTTTATTGGGTGAGTACAAGTCACATGACTGATTAATTTATAAAGTTAATCTAGAAAACAGATTCAGCTTTTCCCAATCACTGGAGGTGAAACGAATCCACTTGTTTCGGAGCTAATTTGAGTAAAATCTGAGTCAATTATATGAAATATTATAGTTTGAGTTATTTGACTTAATTCAAGTAAATTTGAGTTGTTTTTACCGCTCGTTGTCATTGCAACTAAGTAAGTGTTTAATTGTTTGCAACATTTTAAGATAAATTATTTGATCAGTGAGCCAGACTACCATTTCTTGAATTGATATATTGAATTCTAATTTCCATTTCATTTTGATCTTGGTTTTCTTAACAATCCGACTTTATATTTCTGATAAATATTGCACATTTTGTTTGTAGTTTTAAAATAATAAATAACTACTTGCTAAGTTTCCATTTTGTTGGCTTTGCCAAATAATATCCATATCATTCCTATTTTTATCCTTGTGCAAATTGAGCTCTTTTACACTGCGACTCACTGTCAGACGACTGTATTTGAACTATTGTAATTGTCAGGGTGCAACTTCTAAGTCAAACAGGATATAACAGTGTAATGTGGAATATGTGCCATTCAGGTGATCTGAAAATAACAGATGTGAAAGAGATTGCAATCCGATGAATCCAACAACAATTTCCCTGCTGGTGATTAAGGTAAGTTAAATATTTTCGGGAAAAGGAGGAAAATAATAGGAGTCCATTATGACAGTTAGAGGCGACAACATGGCCAATATATACAGTTTTTGAGGACTATTGGACCCTGCTTCATGATTGATTGATTCATGTGGGTTAACGTCTCATATTTTTGCAACAATGGCTAATCGAGACGATGAGCGGGTGATAATGAAGATGAGAAAGATGATGATGAAGAATAAAGTCACATCCGAATCAGATCCATTGTACGTCGCGTGGGTCGTCATACGGGAGTCCAGCAAGGGAGGGCAGAGCCAAGTGGGAGGATAAATATTTAGTGGGACAGTGGGGGGTAAAGGGACAGGGTCTCCTTTTGTCGCCTCTTACGACTAGCAGTGTCACTCTGGGCCTATTCTACCCCGGGCCGAGACGGGACCCTGCTTAATGCGCGTAGTCGAACTGCAGGAGAAATATACGTGATTTATAAAAGTGTTACAAAGGAGATTGAAACAGAAAATAATGATATAAAAAACATACAAACTGATAAAGTTTCTAATAATAGAAATTAAGTAAGTATAAACGTGTATACTGTGTACGTATTATTTAAGAATTAGTATTACTGCATCACATTCTATTGCGTCTCGAAAATTCTAAAATTTCAAGGCACCTTAGGTGCACATGAACTAGAAGCGGTATAAACATGCACATTAGCCACAAATGAGCTCAGAGAAAAATGGTAGTCAACACATTATTGCGTAAATGAGTTTTGTAGAAGTTTCAAAGAAAAAGTTATGTTTAGACACAGTAGCCTTGAAACAACACGCGTCCGCGCTTGACCACAGCCAATAGAATTCATGTTACGCATTATTGTAGGAAAAAACCCTTCTGCAACTCTTCCTAAGCAGCAGCCTTGAAAATTCATATAAAAACCCGATGAAGAATACAGCCACATGAAATCAGATGCATTGTTCGTCGCGTGGGTCGTCATATGGGAGTCCAGCAAGGGAGGGCAGGACCAAGTGGGAGGAGAAATAAGCAGTGGGACAGTGAGGGCACGGGCACGAGAGAGGGGGGTCTCCTTTCGTAGCCTCTTACGACTAGCAGAGTCACTTTGGGCCTATTCTTCCCCGGGCCCAGACGGGAAACAGGCACGATTGACATTGCGCCGAATTGCCAGGCATTCGGCCAAAATTTCATCCTGGACACCCACACTTCCAAAACATCCCATATGATTCGTAACCCCTCTCAGAATTGGTTGACATGATTGTGTAATGTGTAAGTAACTCGTGTGTTTCGAATTTACAGATGGTCGGACAGGAAGCGAGAAAAAAAACTTGCTGCAGACCATCCAACACCAGGAGCCATCGGATAGGCAGGAACACTGATTTGAATGTTCTAGATTCTCATCCTGCGAGAGCGCCGCCCCTACGTCCACCACACCCTCGGCCGACCACGCTGGTGTACCATGGTCCTGAAGGCCTCCAGGCAGTGGCGGCCAGGGGTAGCGTTCATCTCCCACGCAACCGCGCGTGATTCAGATGGACATTGCCCATCGTGTGACATTTCAGTCGCAATGACAACACATAACAGGCTATGACATCTCTGTCGCAATGACAACACATTACAGGCTATGACTTCTCAGTCGCAATGACAACACATAACAGGCTATGACATCTCTGTCGCAATGACAACACATAACAGGCTATGACATCTCTGTCGCAATGACAACACATTACAGGCTATGACTTCTCTGTCGCAATGACAACACATTACTGGCTTTGACATGTCTGTCGCAATGACAACACATTACGGGCTATGACATCTCTCGCAATGACAACACATTACGGGCTATGACATCTCTGTCGCAATGACAACACATTACGGGCTATGACATCTCTGTCGCAATGACAACACATTACGGGCTATGACATCTCTGTCGCAATGACAACACATTACGGGCTATGACATCTCTGTCACAAAGACAACACATTACGGGCTATGACATCTCTGTCGCAATGACAACACATTACGGGCTATGACATCTCTGTCGCAATGACAACACATTACGGGCTAATATTTTTTGATCTATTACTGAGCACATGACGCCAAACTGGCGCCCCATGGCATCACATTGCTTAGAACTACTTTATCAATGGCAGAGACGAGCTTTGCGATTTTTTTATCATTGAAATATAACTATTTGTATATATTTGTATATTTTCAAATAGAGAACGCGTTTTGAGACCTTGCACGATTCGCGCTAGTTGGAGCGTTCGGACTTCAGGACTCGGCTCTCATTGCCGAACTCGGATCTTAGGAGGTTGTGCTCTGTCAGTAGAAGTGAGCTTGATGCAGGAACTCAAACTATATTAGATGTTGTAATTCGCAATATTGAGGGTATGTTCATCAGGACTCTGTCGGAAAATAGTGAAACTGATCTTTATCAGAAAGTCATTAACGACGGTATGTTTCATGGTCATACCTGACCCCACCCTTTAGAAACATACATGAATCGGTATATAAAGCGAATAGTGGTCACAAACCCTATACACGTTCTCGACCACAAGGAACATCATTTGCAGCGATACTGTAAGTACAAACGATTACGAACCACTTTCATATATATATAAACCTAAGTTTAAGTTGGCACTAGTGGCCTAGTTTGGCATGTCACAGCTAGCTTCACGCAGCTGTTCTCTATGACCACCGACGTGTACGTACGTGGGGTTTACCAATAAAACTCCTATAAACATCGACCGTCTACTCATATATAAGAATCCTTTCATGGTGTCAGACAGATCCTTTATTATTAAAACTATCATTTTGAATCAAAATCATTACATCCACCGAGGATGAAGAGAAGAAATTGTTTTTGGAGACAATCCGGCTCGTGATTGATTGATTCATGGGGCTTAACGTCTCATATTTTCGCAACTATGGCCAATCGAGACGATGAGCGGGTGATAATGAAGATGAGAAAGATGATGATGAAGAATAAAGCCAGATCCGAATCAGGTCCATTGTACGTCGCGTGGGTCGTCATACGGGAGTCCAGCAAGGGAGGGCAGGGCCATGTGGGAGGAGAAATCTTCAGTGGGACAGTGGGGGGGGAATGGGCAGGGTCTCCTTTTGTCGCCTCTTACGACTAGCAGAGTCACTCTGGGCCTATTCTTCCCCGGGCCCAGACGGGCTAATCCGGCTCGTGATTAGGCAAAGAAAGGATCGTTGGAAATCATCAGAGCAAACAAAATGCTCAATCTTAAACCAATAGAATGGTCAGCTAGATGCACAAAGGACCCGAATCCGGTGCCCACAACAATGTCCTTGATGAATAAAAAATACCCAATCTCAGTAGACAGACAGCAAGCTCACAAAAACGGTATTCTATCTAACTTCCTGGCTCCTGACAAGGAAGGAACAGACACACATAGACATGGAAGAATACTTTGTAGAAAAGAAGCTCTAGATTGGTGGGTGGAAAAGAGTGTGAAGTTCCATCTGATGAGACAGTACAAGTTATTCCACTACTCTACAAACAAGCCAAATCGGAAGTGTCTGCATATTTCAACATTGATTGGAGCAAATCGACAATTCATTGGGGTCCCTCTCTTGAAGAGAGGATACAAGTAAGAACAAGAGTGCCCGTCATCAATGTGCCTACGTACTTTCGAGAAGATGGTGTCAGAGAAACCCTCTTAAAAGAGTACACTCTCTCATCTAGCAGAGTATCCTCTACTCTCCTCAGTGAAATGACTGAAGTGAGCAACCTTTATCTAACATAAAAGATAACCTTGTCGAGGCAAATAAGAATCCTACTGAATGACATGGACCCTAGAGAGAAATATCTTCCACTGATACCAGGAACATCAACTTCATATGTCCCCTTCAAGCTCACGATATCGCATACCAGATACGTTATAACAGGTATCAATATCATCCAAGAGCAGGAATGGAGGAACTATATGGCTGCTTGCTGTCTTGAGTTGATTGAATGTCCCCATATCGTGAAACCCACAAGCAACATCACGCTGGTGCATGAAGTGGGTGACATAATAAGGCACTTGAATGACAGAGATGTCATGCTGCTATCTGAGTTTGCAGCTATGCATAACCGGCCCATATGTCGTGCTAACTCATTAGCGTCGGCATTCATTGGTGTATCAGTCTTGTGCAAAGGAGGAAACTTCACAGATACATGGATCGAACACCGCATGAACCAATTGCTGATCAACATCTCGGAAGTTACGATCACTGATTTGGTAACGGTCGACGTGGTGACTGCATTCAACACTCTATACCCACGCAAGGGATTGACTCTTGACCAATTATACAACGCTCTCATGGCTATCTATACTGTGTTGAAAGCACAAGATTTAGAGAGTCTGGCATGGATGATCGAACAAGCTTCTACTACAAACGTGACATCATGCTTATCACTCGCTTATGTTGTATCACGAGATGATCATATCAATTTGGATGTCTTGTTGAAGAATGGGACTTTGGCATCCGAGCTGCCGAGCTTAATTGCTCTTTGTCATCGACTCATCCGTGATCCATTTTGTGGTATATTGGAGCCTCCAGTACCAGTAAGAGATTACGCAGACTGGGCATATGTGGGAGTTGAGCTCAGAAAGAAGTCTGATGTGTCCAAGGACTTCAAGAACTATAAAAACAGCCTGACAACAATGGTTCAAACCACGGTAAGATCTCTCAAACAATTGGTTGACTCCGTGCACGAGAGAGCTCAATTGGCATCATCCCATGAGCTAACCGTCGTTGAGTCGCTGAGTAAGTCACTAGACGCAAATGTGGTTTTAGCAGAGAATAACTGTTACGTGACCCCGAGAGACCGATCATTGTTTGTTGTGCCAGCGGCTGCTGACGGACAAACTTATGCTCCCACTCTGGGTGAAGACGGTAATGAAGTCTACAACCTCGCTTCTGGGCCAGGTAATGATGGAAGCGGAAACATCCCAGGACCAATGGTGAGAACACCTCAGACACTCGATGAGGAAACAAAGATTGCGCGAGCTGCTTGGCCTCAGAAGTTCAGGGGGCTCCCTCCTCATGCCTATCGCATGACCGTAGAGGCATCTGAGAACTATGTGACATCTACTCAGTCTGCCCGAGCTCGAGCCCTGAGGACTATCTTAGCAGCTGTTGACGCTGCAGGATATCAAAAAAGATTCGATTGATTGATTAATGGGGCTTAACGTCTCATAATTTTGCAACAAAGGCTAATCGAGACGATGAGCGGGTGATAATAAAGATGAGAAAGATGATGATGAAGAATATTGGCTATATTTTACGGCGGGTGGCCGTATCTTTCTTTGGGAATACCCATGATACCCACCAACATCATCCAAGAGCAGCAATGGAGGAACTATATGGCTGCTTGCTGTCTTGAGTTGATTGAATGTCCATATATCGTGAAACCCACAAGCAACATCACGCTGGTGCAAGAAGTGGGTGACATAATGAGGCACTTGAATGACAGGGATGTCATGCTGCTATCTGAGTTTGCAGCTATGCATAACCAGCCCATATGTCGTGCTAACTCATTAGCGTCGGCATTCATTGGTGGATCAGTGCTATGCAAAGGAGGTAATTTTACAGATACTTGGATTGAACACCGTATGAACCAATTGCTGATCAACATCCCGGAAGTTACTATCTCTGATTTGGTAACGGTCGACGTGGTGACTGCATTCAACACTCTATACCCACGCAAGGGATTGAGTCTTGACCAATTATACAACGCTCTCATGGCTTTCTATACTGTGTTGAAAGCACAAGATTTAGACAGCCTGGCCTGGATGATTGAGCAAGCTTCTACCACAGACGTGACATCATGCTTATCACTCGCTTATGTTGTATCACGAGATGATCATATCAATTTGGATGTCTTGTTGAAGAATGGGACTTTGGCATCCGAGCTGCCGAGCTTAATTGCTCTTTGTCAACGACAAATCCGTGATCCATTTTGTGGCATATTGGAGCCTCCAGTACCAGTAAGAGATTGCGCAGACTGGGCATATGTGGGAGTTGAGCTCAGAAAGAAGTCTGATGTGTCCAAGGACTTCAAGAACTATAAAAACAGCCTAGCAACAATGGTTAAAACCACGGTAAGATCTCTCAAACAATTGGTTGACTCCGTGCACGAGAGAGCTCAATTGGCAGTATCCCATGAGCTAACCGTCGTCGAGTTGCTGAGCAAATCACTAGGCGCAAATGTGGTTTTAGCAGAGAATTACTGTTACGTGACCCCGAGAGACCGATCATTGTTTGTTGTGCCAGCGGCTGCTGATGGACAAACTTATGCTCCCACTCTGGGTGAAGACGGTTATGTAGTCTACAACCTCGCTTCTGGGCCAAGTAATGATGGAAGCGGAAACATCCCAGCACTAATGGTGAGAACACCTCAGACACTCGATGAGAAAACAAAGATTGCGCGAGCTGCTTGGCCTCAGAAGTTCAGGGGGCTCCCTCCTCATGCCTATCGCATGACCGTAGAGGCATCAGAGAACTTTGTGGCATCTACTCAAGTCTGCCCGAGCTCGAGCCCTGAGGACTATCTTAGCAGCTGTTGACGCATCTGGATATCAAAAAAGACTCGAAACCATCAGGATTGAGAACAATACATACGTGGTCCCGATTAGATTCCACAACCTGTCAGAAGGGAAGAAACAGAGTTTCAGAACACTAGGGTTGCCAGAGGCAGATCTGTTGGATATTGCTGCTCCGCCGGCCATCCCTATGGGAGGTTACAATATCGCAGAGCAAGTAATTGTAAATGCAAATTCTTCAACGTTCGAGTACGGTGTCAATTTCAATACAATCCCACCGCCTCCTGCTGCCCTGGAAGGGACTCATCGGGCATGGCTGAACGGAGTTGGTCATGAAGACCTTGAACACATTGTACCAGACCCACAAGTGCCGGGCGGAAGACGCTAAGACCCACCGACATGTTCGCCATGAGATTCTCCAGTTCAGAAAGTTGGACAGTATTAGGTTCAAGAAAACGTCCTCCATGTTCCCGGAGGGCAGTGGTGGCAGCAAATTATAAAAAATATTATCCTCGAATCTTCCTTTATTACTTGCCGACCAACACTGTAACGGTCGACTGTCAACAACAATCGCGACAATCAGTAAATAACGATGACGTCGGTTGGAACGTAACTGCGATCTACGATCTAGTTGACAAGCAAAATAACAAACGGACATCTCTAATTCAATTGTGCCCCCGAAATACGGTGGGCATGACTGACGTCGTATCTGCCATGTATGACGATATTAATGATGAAGTTCTTCACGATGTTCGTCAGAATATCATTCATGGGGACAAAGACTATGAGACGACATTTGATCCATCACATCTTGCACCCAACGATGAGCACATGGTACGCAACCTATTGGCAGAGTACAGGGAGGTGTTCGTTCAAAAGGGGGATAAGAAGAAACTTACAACTTGGGTAAAACAACGTATTCACACTGGGGCTGCGCAGCTAATCCGTATTAGGCATTAAAGTCGCCAAAAAATTACATATTATAATGAAAGAAAGTGAACGGCAATGACATCACACCAATGAAAATAGTTGCCTTTATAACATAGTTTGGAACGATCGAAAAAATGTTCAGAGATATTGAAAGCACCTTGAACTGTTACACAGGATATACAGAAATCATCTGATTCGCTGCACTTTGGTAGGTCCCGTGCGTTGTTGCAAACGTCAATCATTTATGTAGTCGATTATTCACCACGTGATTGAAATCAATCGCAAATAATTAACCAAGATAAATGAATGCTTGGATTAATAAGGATTATTTGCGAAAATAACGAAATCAATGCTGCATTTATTAATGTCTTGTGCATTGATGCAAATGCCCATTAAGTCATAGATATAAAATAATTAGTATAAACCTTTCACTGAGGAATATTTCGCTTGCAACACTGAACTAAAGTGAAACGAGTTTCCGCACACATAAATCAGAATCATCAGCCCTGAAGATCTGTTGACGTCCCTGACGTACATTAGCGGCATAACGTGTCCCTCCGAGTAGGGATCACCCCGGAGTCGAAGCCTTGAAGCTTCGGGTGGAGACATACATGATTGCCAAACACTTCATTGTTCTTAATCTAGGAATTAGCAAATATAAGTACATACAAAATACCAGAGCATAACTAGTAACTAATATTATCGGAATATCTCGATGTTTATAGTGACTAATAGTTAATGGACTTTAGGTGGTCATAATCACCAAATTGGCCTGTTTCATAACAGTACAAGAGACCAAAGGTGTATTTACTTGCTGAATCACCACTGTTCTGATAAGTATCATGACCCATGACCCGTTAAAATAAAGACATGGCACGTACAGAGAATGTCACAGTTGTAATCTAGCACCGCAGGAAAATGGAGCTGTGGGCGATCCTCGTCGCAACGTGCCCCCTATTGGCCCGTAACATACCATTGGAACCTCGCCATTACAATGGTATGGCCCGCCACCTGGGGGAGGCCGAGACCAGCTTTCGGGCCGAGCGAAACAGATGGAGGCGCCCGGGAAGTCCTTCCTGGGCAGTTTTAAAGGGGACCGCCATGTGGCATGCCCGGCAGCTTGCCCGGACTAGACAGCGGTGCGAGGTGTTATGCCTCAGCACCCTGTTAGACATTGTAACTGCAGATGCCCGCTGAGTACCGGTGTGCTCACCATCAGCACCATGAAGACGACCGGCTCTCAGCGGCCGAAAAGGAATCCGAGTGCTGCTGGGGGAAGGAAGTGTCGGGGGGCCGAGACAGCCTAGAACCGTTTTCATCCGTCACTGAGGATAGTTGTCCACGTGGCACAATAAGATAAGGGTACTTAACTATATTTATATGGGAGGTAGCTTAGTCCAATGGTGAATTATCCGCAAAATAATAGGGTTGGAGAGAAACGTCAAAATCAGATTGGTCCACGAGGGGGTATTCTGGGGCTTCCACACATACCTTATATTTCAGGTAGTAGGTTTGAGTTTCTTACCTAAAAAATAGTATATAGCTTACGGACAAATAATGGCAGTCCTGTTCCGGATGGTAAGGTCATGCATCATATGTATTATATAGATATCAACATCTCGAGCAATTGGTTCTTACATTGTTGTTGAGACAGGTGACATTCCTAGTCACGACTTATGGTTAACTTCATTATGGTTCGTAACCATACCAAAATGACGATGGTGGCAGCACAATGCATGTAGAATTAGTTCAAGGCCATTTTTACTTAATTTTATATTTTGATGAGCTGGCTAGCACGACAAGTATAGTTTTTTCATAATAATATTATAATTTTACGTTTAACCATGCACAGATTATTGCTATGAAGTCATTAGGGACACCAAGTTATATTTAAGTGCAAATACCCGCTTATGCGAACGGTTTATAGATTTACCGTATTATCCTACTTTCTCTCGATATACAGTCCGAGCGATGAGTCAACTACCCAATAGGAAGTTAACATTGACCTACGTCACAAATAAGGGAGTAGAAGCATATCACATGCTATAGTTGATTGACATATAATAAGAGACTTGGGTATATAAGGTGGGTGGATCCACACCCAAAGGGTCAGAGGTGTGATCGGTTGGCTAGAATCTAGCCTGATGCCCGGTCGTCGTCAGCTCTTGGTGTATTCCTAAAAAAATCCCCCCTTCTTGGCAAGCCACTAGGCCAAATTTTGCCGTGGTAAGCCATAGTTTGGCTGATTTACAGTGAATAAGCCTTGAGTAAGTACCTGGGAATCAGGCTCTAGCTGCACTTCTCAATAATTCAGTGTACTTACCGTGCTTTTTGTGCATCAAGATACCTATATACTGGTGAGTCTATATTATTTTATTTACACTGTATTTGTCAATTTGACTATTTGCCAATTTGTCTATTTGTCAATGTGTCTATAATCAATAAAATGGTCAAGGCTTATCTCAGTTGCCTTTCAAAGTTACCATGTAGCTTAAGAACCTCTTCACGCCTCATTTTGATTATGTTCCTTAATTGTTGTGTATTTTTGGTCTCACTCCCACAGTTATATGAGTGAGTGGTGGCAGCAAACGTTACTTACTTTAATCCAGGACCACTCTACGTCAAAATAAAGGTTTTTGGTTTTCTCAAAATTCCTAAATTTACTTAATTTGCCCTTGCTCCCGCTCCAGGTCATTCCCTTCCCGGGCCACTTGTCATTTCACGAACATCATTGGTGAATTTGAATTAATTGGTTTTAAGGGCGCTTCAACCAGTTAGGTAATTTTGCGCCACAAAGATGTTGTTTTGCAAGCTAAATAATTAAGTAACCATGAAAAAAGTTATAAATATTTTAATTTTATATGAATGAAATTTAAGTAATTTTATATTTAATATTGGTTGTATTGTATTTTTTTAAATTGTTGAAATAACTGTGTGCGGACAAGAAATTTTAAAAGTTTATCACAATTCTCGTATGACAAAAGTTCTTTATACAACGGGGCAAGCTTCAATTGTGTTTTCAACCCATCATGTTTGGTACATTCTGACAATATGTGACGTACAGTCAGAGTAACGTCACAAGTGTCACATTTTGGGACAACTTTTTCTCTAGTGAGGACATAGCCATGAGTCAAACGAGTGTGGCCAATGCAAACCCGTGCCAACACAACCTCTTCCCGGCGAGAAAGACGGGTAGATGGAGGCCGAACTCTATTGACTAATTTAGGCATCACACTGTGCAGCTTGTTCAGTTTCACTTGTACCGAAGCAGCATGTCGGTTATCTAAAATGACTTGTTTTTAAATGACTTCACACAATCACAGCAACAATGTCGAGATGGTCTCACTAAGCTCCATCAATTAATTAAAACATTAGCAGATGCAAAACCGAGACAATCTGGTAACATGGGATTACCACCAACCGCCGCAGCCCTCGCCCGCATATACTCCCGGTTAAAGTCCCCACAAGAAATTCCGAAAGTAATTGAAGTGGGTTATTTATCTTTTTAGATGGCCCCTGAAGTTGGAAGTGCCCTTTGGAGGACTGACGCGTATTTTAGAAGAAAGGAGGCACTCCCAGAGTCCCTGTGTGAGAATTTGTTTTAAATTTGAACTTGTTTTATAATTGAAAAAAATTAAAATATATTCTTTTAATATGTACGTTTTATATCTTATAACACTTGAAATACTCCACGCACAGATCACAATCCATAATATGGATTAGAATCTATGTGGCCTCCTTTCCTTAATTAATTTTCATTACAATAATGTTTCTGTCTTTAACAATACAGGTAGTGGTGGCAGTATTGGGCTTATGCTGTTGAGATTCGCTAAAGAAGTTTGGCGGCAGAGGACATCACACGACAGTATGATACTGATACTCATGATAGTTTTGTGTCTTTTATATTTGATGATGATGATATTTGGGGTTTTACGTTCCATATTTTTGCAACGAGGTTAATATTTGAAACTGTATGTAAAGTTTAATTTCCATAAATATGTCATGGTGCGCTATTTTCATGTTTTTTATCATTTATATTTTTATATAATTTATAGTTTTATATCTCAGTAAAATCATTAAGCAACAACACATGATATGTTGACACAATAGTCCGATGTTATTGTCAGCTCTCATCACTTTCACTTTCACATTCAGTACTTTTCAAACCAATATTAAATCTTCAAAATTAATAACAATCTTCCATATACTCGATCACAAATTATTCTGAAAACAACTTATCATATTTTCGTGACGGAGGTCACTTTCTAGTCAAATCACTCTGAAACAACTAATCATATTTTCGTGACGGAGGTCACCTTCTAGTATATAATATACCCCGTGAAACTTAGACCAAATTGTCAGTGTGTGCATAAGCCCTACGGTAAACGCTTACCGAGGCGGAAAATCGTCATCATACACCAGATCTACTTCGGGTGAGTCTAACATAAACGTTATGGGTAGTCAAACTATTGACGCCCCCTAATTAATGTAGGCATTTTTGCAATGTTAAATTATTGTACTGAAACTATAATATATTAAGCTATAACCAGTCACAAGTATCTAGTTGCATAATATGCAACAAGAACCTTCACGCCTCTATTCAATTACTCTAATTAAATTCACAAAATTCAAACTCTAATGGTTTTCTCTGGAATTGTCAACATACAGGGTCCGTCACCCTTAGAAACGACGGTGGTGGCAGCATATCTTACTCTGTAATAAACAATGGTTCTAAGAATTGGCTCATATTTTACCTCTATCCCAGTCTCAAATCCAGTCCACGAGATTGGTGGCAGCGGTGGGATGTCTTAGACCAACAAGTGTGTTCCCAGTGTCCCACTTTATTGCAGTAAGTACAGTGTGGTCGTTGATCGGTCCTGTTATTCTGAATATTGTTGTTACGTGGTCCAGTGCCCTGGGGTTGTGAACTACTACCCTGTCCAAATTCTCGAGGTGTGCTACAGGTTGACGCAAAGTGGCCTTCACCCCCGCACCGGTAACACGTCACTAGTGACTGCGACCGTGGTACTGGCTGCGAGAGTTGCCTGGGCTGTGAGTGTTGTATGGGCTGTGAATGTTGTATGGATTGTGCGTGTTGTATGGGCTGTGAGTGTTGTATGGGCTGTGAATGTTGTATGGATTGTGCGTGTTGTATGGGCTGTGAGTGTTGTATGGGTTGTGGATGTTGTATGGGTTGTGAGTGTTGTGATGTGCCAGATTGTCCTGTGACTGCCGGGCCCTGTCCCGAACTATTCCCAATATTCGTGCCCTGTGGATTGTATCCCTTTTTAGCATTGAATTGCGTGTAATATTCGGGCGGGAACTGCTAATTGCCTGAATTTTAAGATTTTTGTTATGAATAGCACTTTCTATGCATTCCTCACGAAGTGCCACTTTCAAAGCTTCCTCATAAGAATGCGGGTTGCTACTCATGACAAAGCGTCTAACGGTTCCCGTAAGTCCCTTAACGAATTGGTTGAGAATTTTTGAGAATTTGAGAATTGAGACATTGAGACATTGAGAATTTTCTTACGTAAACGTTGCTCCGCATCGTTCCCTGCTGATATGAGTGTTTTGTTTCCGGCTATGAAGACCCGCGTGGCAAATTGTCTTACGGTTTCGGCCGGTTTTTGCACGCATTGTTCAAATTGCGCAACTAGTTGACTGTGCGATTCTTCTACATGAAACCAAGCAATAAACTTGACCCGAAGCTCATCAAAAGTAGCCTCCGTTAACTCAGAATTATTGTCAACGTAATCCCGGGCATCCCCTACAAGCTTTAGACGTGCAACAATTGCTTTTTGTACCGGGGTCCACCCATCCAGAAGAGCTATTTCCTGAATTCTAAGAAAAAATGCTTCCACCTTGATCTGACCGGAGGAGCCGGAAAACTCGGGGATTAAATTAATATTGTGAAGGTTTCCCAGACCCGTTGTCCCGATATCTGCTAGATTACCCCCTGATGTCGGGGAACCCCTCTCAGAATTGGTTGCCATGAGTGTGTAATGTGTAAGAAACTCGTGTGTTTGTCCTTTACAGATGGTCGTACAGGAAGAAAGAAAAACAAAACAACAAAAAAAACTGAATAAACCTGTCAGGAAGACAAAAAACATTTGTTAAAAAAAAATAAAACTTTCGTGATCGAAATGGACTGTGATTATTGCGTAGAAACATCACACATGCACATCCTAAATAAGTTATAACCAGACACAAGTATTTTGTTAAAATAAAACATGGGGGTGGAAATTAAAAATTGTTCAAAAAAAAATTTTTATCCCACCGCAGGAAACAATAACACCTGTTGTTGTAGCACCAAGTCATGGAGTCACAGCAGATGTGGGAAGCCTGTTTCAAAAAGTTGCACGACTATGTGTACGCTAAGGAAGCGGCGTGCTCATATTGGTACATGCAAACACTCATAGAACAGCGGGGCACATCCGCTTCAAATCTGCGTAAGTTGGCAATACTCAAACAAATACTGGACTCGGTAAATGAGGAGTACAAAACGAACTATGGTTAATACCCATATGAAGACGAGGAATTTTGGATTCCCATGTTGACTAACTCCGAACAGAGTTGGTGGGTTTGATTTAGGCCTACATATAAGGTGGTTCTACCGGACTCAACCATGCTCTTCTCCGGCGACACACGGATATGTATATACTAACACTATTAGATGCACTGTTTAATGTCTTCTGCTTATCTATAGGTGGGTGTAGCACGAGTAATTCCTGGCTACTCCTCGTTTTATGTTAATCTATCTGGTATAATGCATTAGTAAGGTAACGGCCGAGCAACCTCGGCCTAAGGTACTTACATTGTGTACGGCTCGTGATCAACTGGATCCTCCAAGGGAATGTCACGAACTTCATAACGGTCACGGCACAAATTTAGGTACAACTATGCGATATATGCTATTTTCAGCACCATCTTCGACTATCCTCACAGTTCCATTCACGGCCCTACAAGGCATTCTGCGAAATGGGGCCGTAACAGACATGGGTACCCGTTATACGGCATGTCGGGTCTATGGTTTTATTCTTTACAGGACCGAGAATTGCAGGACACAGGGGGGAGCCGTCGGATAGGCAGGAACACTGATTTAATGTTCTAGGGTTTCCTCCGGCCGGGGCGCCGGCACCCATGTCCACCACACCCTCAGCCACCCACACGGGCGAGCCACGAGGACCCTAGGCTGTGACGCCAGGGGGAGTACGGGTTATACCGTCCGGCCGGGGCGCCGCCTCCCATGTCCACCACACCCTCAGCCACCCACACGGGCGAGCCACGAGGACTCTAGGCTGTGACGCCAGAGGGAGTACGGGTTATACCGTCCGGCCGGGGCGCCGCCACCCACACGGGCGAGCACAAGGACCCTAGGCTGTGACACCAGGGAGACGTGAGGGCCCGGTCAGCCTCTTCCATGGGCGGTCACAGAGGGGACCACCATATCATCATCCGACCCCCCATTCTCCATGATACTCCGGGATCTTCGGCACTGCCCCCCCCCCCCCAAAGGAACTCCGGTCACGACTCCGGCATCACTGTCACGCTACATCCACTCCGCACCTACCATAACGACCCTCACGAGAACACGAGAACAAAAACGAAACAAACAAAAAACAAAAACAACCGGACACTCTCTTCAGCGCGGCCCGCCATACCGTGTGCCCAAAGTGCAGCGACTAAGTTATATATTTGTAATAAAAAACAAAAAACAACCGGACACTCTCTTCAGCGCGGCCCGCCATACCGTGTGCCCAAAGTGCAACGACTAAGATATAAATTTGTGATTGTTTTTTCTCTATTACAACTACGGACTCAAATTCCTAGATTCTAGTTCTTGAACTGTTTTTTTTTTGTTTTGTTGTAATTTTATGGCTTGTAAATTTTTCTATTGGTATAATCTGCAGTCATTGTTAGCATTCTATATGTATATCTCATCAGTTATTGTTACTACAAGACGGATTTATTTGGATAGTTTATGCATGTTTGTTATTTTTTGGAGTTATATCTCATCAGTTATTGTTAATACAAGACTGATTTATTTGGATAGTTTATGCATGTTTGTTATTTTTTGGAGTTATATCTCCTCAGCTATTGTTAATACAACACTGATTTATTTGGATAGTTTATGCATGGTTATTATTTTTTGGAGTTATATCTCCTCAGTTATTGTTAATACAACACTGATTAATTTGGATAATTTATACATGTTTACTATTTTTTGGAGTCATATCTCCTCTGTTTATAGTTCATACAAGACTGTTTCATTTCGATGATTTGAATATGTTAGTATTTTTTTGATGTATATCTCCTCTGTTTATTGTTCATACAAGACTGATTTCATTTCAATGATTTGTATATGTTGGTATTTTTTTGAGGTAAATCTCCTCTGTTTATTGTTCATGCAAAACTGATTTATTTTCATTTGTACATGTTTGGTAAATTTTGAGGTATATCTCCTCAGTATTATTACTTATTATTATTTGTAGTTTAAAGGCACAAAACATCTGGGTTATCAGTGCCTATTTTCCCTATTTAAATCTTGTTTATAAGGTTAATTGATTTAAGGAACTTTATAATGTTGTCGGTTGCGTCAGTTTTATCTGACAGGTTTTCTATTAGTGTGGATTTTAACTTATATCTTTGTCGTTCGGCTAAATACTTTGCACAATCTAAAATTATGTGTTTGACAGTCAATGTCACATTACAAGCATCACACACTGGTTGGGGTTCACTTTTTAGAAGATAGCTCTGAGTAATATAGGTGTGACCGATTCGGATGCGAGTTAAAACAACTTCCTCGCGGCGACATAAGCGCCGGGAGGATAGCCATGGAGTTACGGAGTCTTTTATTTCTCTTAGTTTGTTGTTTCGTATGCTCTGCCACTCGTTATGCCATAGCTTGTTTGATTTTAGTTTAAAAGACGCTTTCAGGTCCGCAGTTATAACTAATTGGCAGTCGTTGCTGTCAGTGGTACAGGCTTCTTTAGCACATCGATCTGCCACCTCGTTACCAAGAATGCCTGCATGACCAGGAACCCAACAAAAAACTATGGACTTACGTTTGGCTAAAAGTTTCGATAAAATTGTTTGAATTTTAACAATCAATGGGTGCCTAGCATATACTTCTAAAAGTGCCTGAAGAGAGCTCAGAGAGTCGGTGCATATTAAAAACTTTGATGTCTTGCTTCGAAAGGCATATAAAAGACTTTGCATGATTGCGAAGAGTTCCGCGTTAAAAATGCTAAAAAGTGAGTCTAGGTGGAATAAAAACTTTTCATTGTCAGTAATAAAAGCGCAGCCGACCGAGTCCTCGATTCTCGACCCATCTGTAAAAATGCATTCGTGATCGGAGTATAGGGAACGAATTTGATTAAACATTGCTTGATATTGCAAGCAGGATGTAGTGTTTTTCTTGTATACTGACATTTGAGTGATGCATTTGGGCATACTGATCATCCATGGCGGGACAGCGGCAAAAGAATTGGTAAAAACAAGAGGTGGGGTAATATCTAGACATTCCATTAGTTCGAGGGATCGAATACCTGCTGGTCGAGTGGTCTTCTGTCTAATGGCGTAACGGTCTTGGTATGGTGGATTTAATATTATGTCGTAGGCAGGGTTCTTAGGTGACCCCGCCAATGAGACGACATAGCTAAGTAGTAGATAGTCTCTCCTGGACGACAGCGACGGTTCTCCGGACTCACAATACAGACTGGGGATAGGGCTGGTTCTAAAAGCACCCGTTGACAATCTGATCCCTGTGTGGTGTATTGTATCCAAGGATTTGAGATATGAGCGTCTTGCTGAAAAATATATAAAACTAGCAAAATCGAGTTTTGACCTAATAAGGGAACGGTGTAACCGGGGCATGACGGTGTGGTCTGCCCCCCAGGTTGTATTGCTTAGTATTCGTAGGATATTAAGAGACTTTGAGCATTTGTATTTAAGTTGTTGTAGATGTGGTTTCCAATTAAGTTTTGTGTCAAAAAGTATTCCCAGGAAGCGGGCAACTTCTGAAAACAATAGGTCTTGACCTCCCATCTTTAGATTTGGCTGTGAGCAGATTCCACGACGACGGCTAAAGTGAATACATGTTGTTTTTAAAACCGAGAATTTATAGCCTGTTTCGTCAGCCCATTTTTCTAGTCTTCTGATGTTCATCTGAAGTTGACGCTCTATTGAACTTAAAGGCATATTGTCACATGGCATTGTTGGTAACATATGTACAAACTCAAATTGTTTGAGGAATTTAGAAAAAAAAATTAAAGAAATCGGTCCATATTTAGCCGAGTAATTAGCAATTTTGTAAAATATTATTTGCGGGATGACGTCACCCGCGTGACGTCACTGACTATAAGCTGGCTGGCTACCGCGTGCCTGCCTCGCGCATCAACGGCGGCCCGCGCGCTGTTTAGTTCAAGCCTGCCCATAGCGCAAGATGCTTGGCCTGTCTCCCTACAGTTTTGAGCCAAATTACACAGAAGGAGCACAATTGGAAAATCAAAGGAAACAGGGGGAGAAAGAAGCCTGGCTTAAAACATTCAGCGGTCGCCCGGTCGGAAAGGAAATATCGACTGGTGTACTTGTAACGAGTGTATTTCCATGGACACGGACATAGAGTCATTATGTTGTCACGAGTCTGACAAAATTACAAGTGTGCGCGATCATTTTGATTGTATTACTATTCACGACGCATTCCAACACATAATTAATATCCATTCCCTGAACACGGCAAGACAACAGCTGTTGCTACACTCCACGTGCGAAAACGATCGACAACAGTGGCGGGAGACGTCAAGCAAAATGTGGCGTCACATTGCCTACAAGCAGTTTGTGGCGTGGATCAACTCATGGACTGCGCTTGGGAAAAATCATCGAATCGTAATTCCATCGTGTGTAGTGAAATCTATAAGGGAAGAATATCCTTCTGTCGACGGGATTTATGTAGGGTTTAAAGTTGCCGATGGCAAGACAGAGGACTATTTTGACTGAATACTAAGTGAGTTATATAACATGTATAAGTTGTATACGCGGTACTAATTATTTAAAACATGATCCACTATTTTAATGTGTATACAGTTTCAATACATATATCAAAATACGCTGTGAAAAGTTTCAGCACTCAATAAAATATACATATCCATTTTCTAACACGTTTCACTCAATGCTTACCTTTGCGAGTTACATATTTTCAAATCTTGAATATCTTGGCCTTGCTTTTACTTCTTCCATTGATGGCTTCATTGTTGGAGCAATATTTTGTGGTACATCGGTTTGGTATTGAGATATGTCATAGGTGTCCAACGTCATTATTTTCGTCATAAGCTCG
Source organism: Isoperla grammatica (assembly GCA_945910005.1). Lineage (NCBI taxonomy): Eukaryota > Metazoa > Arthropoda > Insecta > Plecoptera > Perlodidae > Isoperla > Isoperla grammatica. The sequence continues at coordinate 102,408,913 of OX246737.1, forward strand.
TCGCGCCAGATGTTTGACTTACGTTCATATTTTTTTAAAAGTACCCATTGCCTCTGCGCCTTTAAAATCTCAATGCTTCACCAATGCAACGTCTCCCTGTATTTGCATTATGGCTGATTACTGCAAGAGCAGATCGCGCAATCATACCATCGTATGGGAAATGCAGCCGTTTTGGTGTGTAAACGAGTCTTTCGTTGTGGTAGCGTTCAAGAGCGCCCAAAATAAAGGATATAAATGAAAACTTGTTATAAGTAATCTTGTATTTAAATCTAAGTATCTATCATTGCTATATTTATCTGATGTATATTTTACATAAAATGAAGTTATCCCGTTTAATTTTCGTCACCCAGTTTTTTAAGCGCACTGGAGATTTATCCCTGTTCGGGAAACGGTGAAACGATATGCCACTTGAAGCTAAAAATGTGTTATAGCATCCGTACACACAACACGCTAGCACCATGTTTACCGATTTAATTAAAACATGAATATATACACCATATTACACTTGAGAATATATACACAATATTTACACAATCGCAGGCATAATCTTAGGTAGGATAAATACAAAAAACTCCACGCCCTTATACTGTTTGACAAACACTCGTACTACACGGCTGTTGTAACTTTATACTATTATATCAATCATTAGCACTAACAAGTTTTTAAAATAACATCACGAGAGAGACTTTACAGAATGACAGTGACACTGTGTTTGTATATAAGACACAAGAGCAAACCATCCAACCAGATCGAATGTCAACCCTTAACTGAATGGTGCGGGTGGTCAGTCATTCTTCCGTGCGACCCTCGCCTGGCGCTCGCTCAGCTCTTTATAGTCACTGACGTCACATGCCTCGGGGCGCGCGACAAAACAAACCGTTGCACGGCGGGTAGGCATCGTCCATGGATGTCATACACCGCGGTTTTCTTATTTTTTCAATGTCTAATTGTGAATAAAAAATACTTTGTTTCATGTGACAATATGCCTTTAAAAAGGCGGCTTTAAAAAATATTGCGAAATCATCGACAAACAGTGAGCACTTGACTGGTTTTTTAACGTAGGAAACAATGCTGTTGATTGATATTGTAAATAATATCACACTTAAAACCGATCCCTGGGGAACACCGTTTTCTTGATAAAATTGTCCGGATAAAAAGTTGCCGATTCGGACTCTGAATTGTCTGTTGGATAAAAAATTTGTGATAAAATTGGGCAAATGGCCCCTTTTTCCCCAGTCATGTAGAGTTTTTAAAATACCATGTCGCCACGTGGTGTCGTATGCTTTATCTAAATCGAAAAAGATCGCCACCACGTGTTGTTTTAATAAAAATGCGTTTTGAATGTAATTCTCTAGCCGGGCTAGATGGTCCACAACAGATCGCCCTCGTCGGAAACCAGATTGTTCGGGTGCAATGAGGTTTTTGCTCTCTAGGAACCACATCAATCTTCTATTTATCATCCTTTCAAATAATTTGCACAGACAACTTGTTAATGATATCGGCCTATAACTTGAGAGTTCTTCTTTGGGTTTACCTGGCTTTAGAATGGGTACAGTTATGGCTTCCTGCCAGGATTCAGGAAATACATCCTCAAGCCACATCTGATTAAACATATTTAGGATATACTGATGTGATGAACATGAGAGGTGTTTGAGCATTTCGTTATGAATAAAATCAGGACCGGGGGCGTTGTTTTTCAGATCTTTTAATATCGAGAAATATTCGTGATCTGAGAAGGGAAGGTTGTATTGTTCATCGTTATTGGAGGAGAAGTTCAACGTCTTCCTTTCCTCCTTCGATTTATGTTCGATGAATTTTGTTGTGTAGTGCGATGAACTGGAGACTTGTGCATAATGCTGACCGAATGCATTACCGATGTCGATCTGACTAGTGACGATTCGGTTATTGACCTTGACGCCAGAAGGGCTTAAAAAAGTGTGCTTGCCAGATATTTTTCTAATTTTGTCCCAAACTCTTGAGGAGGGTGTATGGTGGGTGATTGAAGACACATATGTGTGCCAAGATTGCCTTTTGGATTGTCTTATAATGAACCTGGCTTTACTCCGTAATTTCCTAAATACGGTAAGGTTCTCTTCGGTTGGGCATGTATTGAACCTTTTTAAGGCTTTACGTCGACTTTTAATTGCTTCTTTACATTCGTTGTTCCACCATGGAACTGGAAGTCGCAGAGGGTGAATTGATGTTTGTGGAATGGTGGATCTGGCGGCGGAGATGATGGTGGTGGTGACGTGATCCACATGGTCCTGTATGTTAATGAATAAGGATTCGTTAAAAACAGCCAGTTTCTTAAACATGTCCCAGTTGGCTCGTTTCAAGTCCCACTTGGGAGCTCTCTGCCTTGACTTCAATCTGGTGTAATAAATTAGTCATCATTGGGAAATGGTCGCTTCCACAGAGATCCGGCAAGACGTCCCATTCGACGTCCAGTGCAACGGATGGTGAACAAATGGTCAGATCTATTGATGAGGAAGACCCATTTGCAGTGCTAAAATGGGTTGGTTTTCCATTATTGATGAGAATCAAGTTGTGAGATATTAAAACCTCTTCTATTAAAACACCCCTTGGATTGCATGGTCTGCTCCCCCATAAAATATTGTGTGCATTAAAATCTCCAAGAATAATAAAAGGACGTGGTAGTTGATTTAACAGATTTGTGACTAGAGTTTTAGATATCACAGTCGTGGGTGCAAGATAAATGTTGCATAGAGTAACTGGGCTGGGAAAAGCTACTCTGACAGCTACCGCCTCAAAGGTGTTGTGAGAGGCAAGTGTTCTGCATAGATGCTGTCGTGATTGATGGTAGCAACTCCTCCCTGAGCCCGTTCTCCCGAGTCGTCATCAAATCTGTAAAATGAATAGCCACGTAGCCTTGGGTTGTCGGTCGTTTTAAAATGGGTTTCCTGCAGACATAAAATTGTGGGGTTTTCCTTGGAGGTTAAAAGTTTGATTTCTTCGGACCGCGTGAAATAACCTCTCACATTCCACTGAAGTAGAATATCCATGGTGGCAATAAAAACTCAGTAAAATCCTTGTGTGGGAGAGCTTTAAAAATGAACTTGCTTGCGCTTGTCTTTCTTTAAAAATTCGGAGACTCTGGACGCAGGAGTTGCAGCTAATGCTGCTGGGTCCTGGTCCATCAGGTCGTCACTAAGCATGTCATCTTCAAGTGATGATGCTGACGATCTCCGGCTTTCTACCTTCTTCCATTCTTGGTTCTTGACAGGTTCGGTGTTCCTGTTAAGGACCTTTCGCTTTGCCCTCTTGCTTAATTGAGGTTGTTCCTTTTGTGGTTCTTGTTTTGTCTTGTCTTCTTGTACCGTGTTGTTGTGAGGCTGGGTTTTATCTACCGTTTCTTGGGACCTGATAATGGAAATAAGTTCTTGTATGTTGTTGTTCTGCTCTTTAATTTGATTAGCTTGCTCGGCAAGTTGTTCCTGAAGTTGCTTCTGCACTTCAAGGAGCGTTTTTATTGTGTCCTTCAGTTGAACATTTTCTTCTTCTTTGGCAATGTCAACCCCATAAGCAGTTTCTGTTCGCCTACTTGAAACTGCTTGCGCGAATGAAAAAGGTAAGGTAGTAGTAGGGCACATTAATCTGTAGCGACGTCTTGCTTCTGTCATAGGGATGCGTTCTAAAGCCATTAGTTCCTGAATTTTCTTTTCTTCCACCCACTTCGGACATTCTCGCGAGGACGCACTATGGGGACCTTGGCAGTTGATGCATTTAGTTGCAGCAGTGCATACCGAGTCCTCATGAAAGTCGAGGCCACAGGCACGACATACTGGTTTGCTTTTGCACGTGTTTTTGGTGTGGCCAAAACGCTGACATGAAAAGCACCTCATAGGGTTCGGAATGTAGGTTCTAAAATTTAGAATATGGAATCCTGCGACTATCTTTTGCGGGGGCTGAGGAGTCTTGAAGGTAAGAATAATCGTGGAAGTTGGTTTAAGGTTTCCATCAACTCGGGCCTTAATTCTATAGATATCAATTACGCCTTGAGCAGCCAGTTCCTCCTTTATTTCTGCGTCTGTAGCGTACATCAAATCGGGACAGCTAATAACGCCCTTGGAGTTGTTAAGGTTGGAGTGTGGTTTAACCAGGATGTTATACATATTGAAAAAGGAAGTGGCTTTGAGCAGTTGTTCGGATTGTTTGTCGTTGGCAGTTTCTACTAGAAGACCTCCATTGCGGAACTTTCTAACAGATTTAACTATTCCAGCGATGCCCTGAATCGCTTTGATTATAAGGAATGGTGATTCTTGCAAAAATGATTTTTCATCTTCCCGGAGGATAATTAGAAAACGTGGCTGGCTATCAACGTTATAGAAGGTCTTAGTGAGGCTTTCAAGAGTGATACGTTCTTCGAACAGTGATCGAGGTCTCTTCGCGCTTCTTGTCGTTAAGGGGTATGGGTTCGAGGGGGTAGGGGGATACCCAGCCCGGCACGAGTTTGCACGATATTGCTTGCGCACTGCATTCGATCCGGTGACCGATCGTTTAATCTTAACATTGTTTATTCGGCTGCTATGAGATTTAACTATACCGAATGACGATCAACGGTGCTAATGTTCGTTCTACTGAAACTAGTCCGACTGTTGAGCTAATGGAGTCACTCGTGGCCGTGTTTTGCATTGCCTTTAGACTACGTTTTCTCTCCGGTAAAGTGATAGAAGGATTCGTGTCTCAAGAGAAGGAGAAGAGAATACAAGGTCGTATCGGTTTGCCAGATATTGTGTCTTACTTGTGGGATGTGTGTATTCCAAAAGAAGTTTTCGACGACCTCAACGACGTATGGACCAATCCTTTGCACCAATCGAAAAAATGTTCAGAGATATTGAAAGCACCTTGAACTGGTACACAGGGTATACAGAAATAGTATGTCCCGTGCATTGTTGCTAACATCAATCATTTATGTAATCGATTATTCACCACGTGATTAAAATCAATCGCAAATAATCAACCAAGATAAATGAATGCTTGGATTAATAAGGATTATTTGTGAAAATGACGAAATCAATGCTGCATTTATTAATGTCTTATGCATTGATGCAAATGCCTATTAAGTCATAGATATAAAATAATTAGTATAAACCTTTCACTGAGGAATATTTTGCTTGCAACACTGAACTAAAGTGAAACGAGTTTCCACACACATAAATCAGAATCATCGGCCCTGAAGATCTGTTGACGTCCCTGACGTACATTAGCGGCATAACGTGTCCCTCCGAGTAGGGATCACCCCGGAGTCGAAGCCTTGAAGCTTCGGGTGGAGACATACATGATTGCCAAACACTTCATTGTTCTTAATCTAGAAATTGGCAAATATAAGTACATACAAAATACCAGAGCATAATTAGTAACTAATATTATCGGAATATCTCGATGTATATAGTGACTAATAGTTAATGGACTTTAGGTGGTCATAATCACCATATTGGCCTGTTTCATAACAGTACAAGAGACCAAAGGTGTATTTACTTACTGAATCGCCACTGTTCTGATAAGTATCATGACCCATGAATGACCCGTTGGAAATAAAGACATGGCACGTACAGAGAATGCCACAGTTGTAATCTAGCACCGCAGGAAAATGGAGCTGTGGGCGATCCTCGTCGCAACGTGCCCCCTATTGGCCCGTAACATACCATTGGAACCTCGCCATTACAATAGCATGGCCTGCCACCTGGGGGAGGCCGAGACCAGCTTTCGGGCCGAACGAAATAGATATTTACGGAGGCGCCCGGGAAGTCCTTCCTGGGCAGTTTTAAAGGAGACCGCCATGTGGCATGCCCGGCAGCTTGCCCGTACGAAACAGCGGTGTGAGGTGTTATGCCTCCGCACCCTGTTGGACATGTTGGTGGGACTGCCCGCTGAGTGCCTGAGTGCTCAACACCAGCACCATGAAGAGGAATGTATCGACCGGCTCTCAGCGGCCGAAAAGGAATACGAGTGCTGCTGGGGGGAGGAAGTGTCGGGGGGCCGAGACAGCCTAGAGCCGTTTTCACCCGTCACTGAGGAGTTGTCCACGTGGCACAATAAGGTAGGGGTTAGTAACTATATTTATATGGGAGGTGGCTTAGTCCCATGGTGAATTATTTGCAATATCATAGGGTGGGAGAGAAACGTCAAAATCAGATTGGTCCCCGAGGAGGTATTCTGGGGCTTCCACAGATAAATTATATTTTAGGTAGTAGGTTAGAATTTCTTGCCTAAAAAATAGTATACAGCTTACGGACAAATAATTTCAGTCCTGTTCCGGATGGTAAGGTCAAGCATCATATATGTCTTTTATAGATATCAACATCTCGAGCAATTGGTTCTTACATTGTTGTTGAGACATGATATTCCTAGTCACGACTTATAATTCACTTTATTATGGTTCGTCACCATACCAAAATGAAGATGGTGGCAGCACAAATGCATGTAGAATTCAGTCAAGGCCATTTTTACTTAATTTCATATTTTGATGATTAAATGTGATCAAATTGTCGTGAGCTGGCTAGCACGACAAGTATAGTTTTTTCATAATAATATAATAATTTTACGTTTAACCATGCACAGATTATTGCTATAAAGTCATTTAGGACACCAAGTTATATTTAAGTGCAAATATCCGCTTATGCATACGGTTTATAGATTTACCGTATTATCCTACTTTCTCTCGATATACAGTCCGAGCGATGAGTCAACGACCCAATAGGAAGCTAACTTTGACCTACGTCACAAACAAGGGAGTAGAATCATATCACACGCTATAGGTGATTAACGGATAGTTAGAGACTTGGTTATATAAGGTGGGTGGAAAAGGGTCAGAGGTGTGATCGATTGGCTAGAATCTAGCCTGATGCCCGGTCGTCGTCATCTCTTGGTGTATTCCTAATAAAATCCCCCCTTCTTGGCAAGCCACTAGGCCATTATTTGCCGTGGTAAACCATAGCTGGGCTGATTTACAGTGAATAAGCCTTGAGTAGTACCTGGGAATCAGGCTCTAGCTGCACTTCTCAATAATTCAGTGTACTTACCGTGCTTTTTGTGCATCAAGATACCTATATACTGGTGAGTCTATATTATTTTATTTACACTGTATTTGTCAATTTGTCTATTTGCCAATTTGTCTATTTGTCAATTTGTCTATTTGTCAATGTGTCTATTGTCAATAAAATGGTCAAGGCTTATCTCAGTTGCATTTCAAAGTTACCATGTAGCTTAAGAACCTCTTCACGCCTCATTTTTAGTTTGTTCCTTATTGATGTGTATTTGTGGTCTCGCTCCCACAGTTATATGAGTGAGTGGTGGCAGCAAACGTTACTTACTTTAATCCAGGACCACTCCACGTCAAAATAAAGGTTTTTGGTTTTCTCAAAATTCCTAAATGTACTTAATTTGCCCTTGCTCCCGCTCCAGGTCATTCCCTTCCCGGGCCACTTGTCATTTCACGAACATCATTGGTGAATTTGAATTAATTGGTTTTAAGGGCGCTTCAACCAGTTAGGTCATTTTGCGCCACAAAGATGTTGTTTTGCAAGCTAAAAAATTAAGTAACCATGAAAAAAGTCATTAATATTTTAATTTTATATGAATGAAATTTAAGTAATTTTATATTTAATATTGGTTGTATTGTATTTTTTGAAATTGTTGAAATAACTGTGTACGGACAAGAAAAATTAAAAGTTTATCACAATTCTCGTATGACAAAAGTTCTTCATACAACGGGGAAAGCTTTAATTGTGTTTTCAACCCATCATGTTTGGTACATTCTGACAATATATGACGTACAGTCAAGAGTAACGTCACAAGTGTCACATTTTGGGACAACTTTTTCTCTAGTGAGGAGATAGCCATGAGTCAAACGAGTGTGGCTAATGCAAACCAGTGCCAACACAACCTCTTCCCGGCGAGAAAGACGGGAAGATGGAGGCCGAACTTTATTGACAAAATTAGGCATCACACTGTGCAACTTTTTCAGTTGCACTTGGTCCCAAGCAGCTTGTCGATTATCTAAAATGACTTGTTCCTAAATGACTTCACACAATCACAACAACAATTGTGATATGGTATACATTATGGATTATTATTATTATATGTGGTATATATGTATGTTATATTATGATAAGCAATTATTTTAAAATTGTAAAATGGTCATTGGGAATTGTTATATTAATCAAACTAATTCTTTTAATGTAATTCAATATGTAATCCAAATAAATGTGATAACGGGTTACATATTGAATATGGTATAAGCAAGGATTATAATCTTTGGTATAAGGGTATCGGTACAATTCAGCCAATTGATGGCACATCTATTAATAGTGACAAAACTGCGAAAACAACCGGTGTATTTCTCAACACCTATTTTATTTCACAATACCTATTTCCGGGTTCAAAATTATAAACAATACGTCATTACTTTAGTACTATATAAACCGACAGCAATCTAAGCTCGTCGCTCTTGTTTGGCTGGCTATGCCAGTTGTTTGTTCCGTTTGACTGGGCTTGCACCAGTTGTTTACAGTTTTGTTATCAACTTAGGTCCCTCCGACCTTTGCTTGAAGCATATTGATAATTGTGATATTGGAAGTTTTCCTGACGTCATTATGTAAGTACATCATCATCACTATTCTTGCAATAAATTGTTATTATTAAAATTACTACCCTGAGTATTTTTGTCCCTGCCCCAATGAACCTCCCTGCTCGAGTTGCTGAGGATTAACAATGTTTTCTGTAAGCCTAATCAATGGAGCGGGCGACCTAAACTGGTTCAACGCTCTGGTGACTAGCCTGTGACCTACCGGGAGTTACTACTCGCCGCAAGGAGTCACCTACCAAATTCTGCCTGTTCAAGGTAGTAAGCCCCGGCGGGTCACACAATGTCGAGATGGTCTCACTAAGCTCCATCAATTAATTAAAACATTAGCAGATGCAAAACCAAGACAATCTTGTAACATGGGATTACCACCAAGCGCCGCGGCCCTCGCCCGCATATACTCCCGGTTAAAGTCCCCACAAGAAATTCCGAAAGTAATTAAAAAGGGGTTATGTATCTTTTTAGATGGCTTCTGAAGTTGGAAGTGCCCTTTGGAGGACTGACGCGTATTTTAGAAGAAAGGAGGCTCTCCCAGAGTCCCTGTGTGAGAATTTGCTTTAAATTTGAAATTGTTTTATAATTGAATAAAATTAAAATATATTCTTTTAATATGAACGTTTTATATCTTATAACACCTGAAATACTCCACGTACACCTCCCAACCCATAATATGGATTAGAATCCATTTGGCCTCTTTTCCTTAATTGATATTCATTACAATAATGTTTCTGTCTTTAACAATAACGACAGTGGTGGCAGCATTGGGTTTGTAGGGGGGATGCTGTTGAGATTCGCTAAAGAAGTTTGGTGGCAGAGGACATCACACGATAGCATGATACTGATACTCATGATAGTTTTTTATTTTTTATTTGATGATGATATTATTTGGGGTTTATATAATTGGGGTTATAATATGTTATATTACCTTTTCATGTGTACACAAAAAATGTACAGTTATTAAAAAAAAAAATAGCCTTCTAGAGTATGAAATTATAAAACAATAGATACCTTATTGGAAAATAATGTAATAATAGATACCTAATTACAAAATAATTATAAGTTAGTTATTAAATAAGGATAATCCAAAACAATGTACTGGCAAGTGATCTTGAAAATTGATTTGAATTTATTGTTGTATAATGCAATTGTCAAGATTACTTGTCACTAGATTTCTTTCGTTTTTTTGTTTCGTTTTTATTTATATCAAAAACCTTACTAACTAGCTACTTTGATATTGATCTCTGTACCAACCACAGCCTACCGACTCGATTTTGTCCCGTTAGTCAGTCCTGACTTGGGGGCAACATCGTGTGTGCTCTACATTTATTTCGATTATCGCTTTTTGTAGATCAACAGAAAGAGAGGTGGGGCTTGACTGTGTCGGAACAAACACTGAAAAAGGTGTTACGAAAAGTAACACGTTTACTAAAACAAGACAACTTGCATGAAAAAAAGAAGGCCATCGTGATGTTGGGCACAAACGATTTGTTGGTTAGTAAAATCAGAATCTAAATAGTAAATGTTTTCAAATAGATTTTCGTGATTGATCTAAGACAACCATGTTATATTGCTTCTTTCAATAGAGCAAGAAGAACGTGAGTGCGGAGGCCGTGTGCCAAAACTTATGGCACATTTTAAAGGTCGTTGCCACAAAAACCCCGGAGATCGTGGTGTTGACATTGCCCCCGATACTACGCCACACACACACTAAAGATACAGAGCGGATGGCCCAGTACAACAGATACATAACGAAATTGGGGGAAAAACGTAAATATGGCCTGTTTATTAATGTGTAATCACGTATGCTAACAATATCATGATTTTATGTCCATGCAATGTTCACGAATTGTTCTGTTGTTCAGGAAATGTGCCCAACATGAGACGTAAGAAACCACGTAATAGAATTGTATATGCCTCTGGTAAAATTCAAGACTGAACGCATACAGCAACAAATATTGTATTTTCAGACACATGGGGCATGGAAACAACTGGCGGCCAGATGGCATCACCGGAATGGCGCAGGGATGCGACTCGTTCACGGGCAATTCATTGCTAAGCGGGTTTACCGCCAATGAATCATCCATGCAACACCTCGGTTTTTCAATATTTCGGAATCTCGGTATTTTCAAAATTATTAATTTGCCTCCGTATTAGCATAACAAATAAGGATCGATTAAGGTAAATAATATTAAGGCGGTGGTGACAATGTGCGTTAATTGCGTTAATTGTAAATAGTGACCCTGCTACACAAACGTGCCCCACCACATCAGTATATTCCATTAGGATTTCTCAACTAAAGATAATTACAGTTCAATAATATACATCTCAATATTCCCATAAGGAACTCTGTTTTAATAGTTACAGTATTACTGCAAATTCGTATATAAAGCGCTTAAGATTGGATCAAGTAGCAGAATTTTCCGAAACACAAGCTCTGGTAAATGGAAGCTTTATTCAAAACCTGTTCCAAAATGCCAGCTGTGGTGGGGGACTACTTGATGTTAACATCTAGCAAAGCTATAGTTGAAGCAAGTACTAAATTAGTACCACGTTCAATTATGGAGTGTTGTGAGTCCCATTGACACCGCAATCTTTACCGTGCCTTTGAAGATATCGCGTGTGGAGCGGAAGGAAATCGGTAGGAATCTGCGTAGGTTGTACGGTGTTATCGATGACGCGACGTTGTCAGATGAGCGACGCGTAAAGATTAAGACTCCGCCGGAGATGGGGGTATCGTGGATTTCGGTAGCGGGCTGAGGAAGAGGGGAAGACTTGTGGGCGTTCCTTTGTGCAAAGGATGACGCTATGACAAAGACAGAGAGAGAGACATTAATGCCAGTTCCCCCTGTGCCTCTCTCCAGAAATGTAAGGAGACCCTATGCGATAACAACTCAAGGTCGAGATACAAACAAAGAGCATATTGTGTGCATGCGCGGAAGCGAAGCTCAGTAGTAAAGATACAGGATTCTTGTAATAGTATTATTCTTCATTGATATTTCTTGATAGTTTCGAGTAACTGGAAACAAAAAGCGTTGCTTATACATAATCGGTTTCAAACCGTTTATCTGTTATTCTATTTAGTCCATTATCTTAAATTATTTTATATATTATAAATATAATATAATATAATATAAATACAATACAATACAATACAATACAATACAATGCAATGCAATGCAATACAATACAGTACAGTACAATACAATACAATACAATACAATATAATATAATATAATATAATATAATAACACAGGTCTTTTCTCGGCCGGTAGTAGCCGCGCGTACCGGTAAAAAGCGTCAACTTCACCCCTATAGCCCTAGCCGGCTGGTTTTCTACGATTAGCCTACCTAGAAAACTCAGTTACATACATTGTCACTGCATGAACTAATTTAAAAACACACTATTCATATACTTCGTGTCCCATTCTTATTTACATGTTAATTACGAAAGCATATAACAAATTTCATTTAGCCCTTTGAAATAATTTGCCAATATTGACTTGATTGGTAATTTGTCATGTGATAATTGATAGATAATACTTGCGTTCGAAAATAGCAATTTCAGGAAATATAAATCATATGTAAATACTAAAGAATAGAACGTAGTGAATAATGCATCTCGTGATGCATGATGAGCGTACCAGTAAATTCTGATAATTACATCTGTCACCAAGAAACCTTTTTCATTTTATTTCCTTTTTCTGGTCAACTAAATTACAGTTGTTGAATCAATTTTAAAATTGATTGTTTCTTGTCACACGAACATTGAAAATGCAGAAAAATGTACAATTAATAACTAGGCGTACTTCAAATATCAGTTTGAAATACAATTTGTGACTATCTTGGATGAGCGTAGAAAGTACACATACGGTATAAGGTGCGTGACATTGTAGATTGTGTATTGTTCAAACCCGGTCTAAGGGAAAATTACAAGTGCGACACCTCAAAGGTTTATTGTTTATGTAGCCTTTCTACGTACCAAAATTTGTCAATAAATCAATTTTTTTTTTTTTTAATTTATTTATTTATTGGTCTTTAACGTCGTACTTTCTGTTTACAGAGTGTGCATTAGTGTAAAATACTCGAGGGGTGTTACGTTTATGTGTACTGTAACATCCTAGTCGAGCTTATGGACGGAAGCGATGAAGGAAAACGGGACCATTTACCAAAGTTTCAAGGTTGCGTGCGATGGAGTTGAGCTGCAAGCGGCTGGGTGATGTGCCTCGTGGCCATGGGGGGGGGGGGGGGTTATGGAGGAGGAATAGGGCTGGCAATTGCGTCATACATAAAAGTCATCCGAGTCTTGAGCTAGAAAATACATATATATTTATTGCTGTTGATAGAATTCCTGCATAGATAGCCAGGGGCCAATAAAAGGTTGGAACGAAACTTTTTGGATGGGTCTCCCCGTATCGTGACCAGATGGCTAGGACTGAATTTCGGAACACTTTTTTTACCAAACCTAATGCAGGTGTAAACACTGTCGGAGGTCAAATGTTCGCTGAAAGTGAAACGGGGACAGTGGTTTTTAAGGGATTTTAATCCTCTTACTCGACATTTACATTTTTTAGATTTTTATTCCGTGGGGAGAATACAAATATCAATAGGATAATTGCTTCATTATAGAAGTAGCCTATTACTTTTAAAAAGAGCATTATACCTTTATGTACCCTGTCTACACTACTCAATCACAAATCACAATTTACAATAACACTAAATAAATGGTTTAGGGGCACATGGTTATTAATACCTAATAATAATTGATAACGTAGCAGTAGCACTGAGGGTCAAATCCATGGTCGTGACTCAAGCCTTCCTCAACTCGGTCTCTCCTCAGCCTCGCTCAACCAGTAGTCACGGAACGGCATACCTTGTGGAGGGAGGGCTCTTGTGATTGGCGATTGGGCGAGGCTGAGGAGAGGCTGAGTTGAGGAAGGCTTCAGTCACAACTATGCATTTAGCCATAAGTGTTGATGCAATGCAATTTGCCAGACTATTTTTTCTAAAGATCTAGAAAATAAATGTCCATGATTAGCACATTACTCTGCAAAAATACTCAATACTCAAAAGTGAACTTTACGTTATCAATATTATAGGAACTGATTATATATAAATTAATAATATGCTTTGCTATACCAATATATCAACTGAATATACTGTTTGAGACATGGAAAATATGGAATGGGTTGGGCCTAATAATTATTAAATAATAAACACAAATAATGATAGCACAAAAGTAAAAAATTCTTCTAACATTTGAAATACAACTTGATACAAATTCAATTAATCTCATTAGTTACAATTAAACATATTTTTCAGAAATGTTTACTTTTTTAACACAATATCTCTTCTGGAAATAGCAAAGGCTTAAAACTCGTCCTGTGTATTTTAAAGTTCAGCGCGAAATTACATTTACCACTAACTGTCACGTAGGCCTAATTTCGTTTTTTCTCGTTGAAAATTGTAATTTTTAAACGCAAATCGAAGACAATCGTGAATTTACCAATTTCGGGACAAAACTAAAAGGCGCCCCGAATTGTAACATTTCGGGACGCGGGACACTTGGGTCGATTCGGGACTGACCCGCATTTTTCGGAACGTCTGGTCACCCTACGGGTGCCGCCACTGTGAACACTGATAAAACGAATCTTAAATTTTATATTGTAACATTTACTTCAACAGAAACGATTGGTGGATGATTACCTTTCATTACTGCATTTGTCTGTGTCCGTAACCACGAATTTACCCGAAGAAGTGTTTACAATATCCTCTACTACTTCAATGTCAAATACACCAGTAGTTGCACAGTGACCGAGCTGTTGGCTACCGAGAATGGGGTCACACTTTCCTGATCAGTGACCCTAAAGAAATAAATAAAACGTTAAGGCATATAACCTTAACCCAAGAAACGTTTTCATTTCATTTTAACACTTCCAAAGGGTTATTTTCTGCACACAGCACAAATAACAGTCAACGATAGTGTAATGTGATACGCTTTTATGTAAATCAGGAATTTGTTTTCTTACTAGGCCGTAGTACCACAATAATTATGAAGATGTCTATACCTGGTTGTACTTTCCACTTTCCAGCGGTTCCGTGAAGCCTCAGGAAGCCTTCTTTTTTTCCTTCTAGCCGTTAACTTCAGGCCTGATATCCTTCCCATTATTAATTTCTCACTCACAGTTCAGGCCCTACACTATAACAATGGCACATTCTCTGCCGTGTTTGAAAACAACACGGAATAGCGGCAAATTTATTTAGATAACCATCATAGTAAAAAAAATCACTTACCAAAAGTGTGAAAGAAAATCAGTGATAATACACTAATATGGAATCACAAATCTACAATACACCGAATATAATAACAATGATCGAGAAAGACGCTTCCGTTAATTACTGCACTTCATTATTTTCTACGGGCACGATGTTATGTTCGTATGTCATCTGACAGCATGCGTTCGTACCGAGCACGTGGTAACAGACCGTCGGGGGAGGAAAAGGAATTACGTCGCGGACCAATCAGATTTCACAGCCTGCCGTCTGCGGGCGATGTCTGGCTTTCCAACGGAACGGACGAGGCGCGCGATCTCTTGAGCAATCATAGAACGACGATTATAGTAACTCACGTCACTCTTGCCTTTGTTTTGCCCTTTTTATTAGAATTTTGATGAAAACTATTATGGAATGATGCTGTATTTGATAGAGGAAGAATTACATTTCATAATCATGTTCGTAAATCTCCAAAAAGTACTAAAGCAAGAAAAATACGCAAAAAGGTCAATTTTAGTTATATTGACCTTGAAATGTACAGTAGCTGAGAAAAATAAATTAAAACGTGTCAAAATATTATTCTTTTATATAATAAAGAAAACCCTATGTAATTTTGTGCACTCATTTCTTAGTAATGCGTCACCAAACAGTCGCGTGCATAGCGGTTTCAAGTGTTTTTAACAGCAATTCTCATTAAAAATCATACAAAATATATTTCGATACTAAAATTTTTTTCGTATCTGTACATAGCTATGTATTATATACAGTTATAACAAAATAGGTGCCTAATTACATTTTGTTACGTAATGTTAGCCGTAAATGAGCCAGAAAAATGACGTGTTTTGAGATTTTGATGTACTTTGATATCGAATTCCTATAATATTCCAATTAAAAATTAAAATTTGCATGTATAAAAAGATAGCTCATGTCTTCACTTGTTAATGGCAGAAAACTTTATTTAGTTTGGTCAAACAGTATACGAGAAAAGTGTACCCGAAAAATGTGATATTTCTACCGTCACCTCCGGTGGTCTCTTAAGGCAAGCAGAACAAGTAAGTTGGGTCCTTGTGAATATCACCACGAGAACTATGTGATGAAGAAGCAAGGTGATGAACATTGCTTATTTCATAGTTTGACTCCAGCTCTTTTGGATGCTTTGCAGATGACTCCTTTCCGAAAAGTCCTGTTTGATTCCGTTGAGGAGAGGAAAGTGAATGAGAACCTAATACCTGCGGCAGGATCGGGACCGCTTTGGGGAAATTTGTGTAACGCTGTGTAGTTTTCCCGTCCCCTGGGTGTGCGTGTTTGCGTTCATTCCTTTAATGCCGCTGGAAAACTTGTGTATGCTAATACAACTGTTGCCACCCCGGATGAGATACCTGCGGATGCGCCCACGGTGCATATTCGGTTGGGTGTAGATCATGTTGATGTTAACGAGAGTGAGTAAGATCTGAGTCTCCCGATTTTTACCTTGTTTGAGTCGTCCTTTGCCTCAACCGGAGGAAGTATGAGACGATAGAGAACGGAACGGGTGTTGGTATGTGGTTTGTGTGTTACATTACCTAGGCGCGCTTGGTTTGTTTAAAGGGACGCAAGCTCCTAAAGTCGCCGAAACTGTCCAGAGAGCTTACTTTCTGAACCGTATGCTAGAAGAGAAGAAACAACTAAAAATAAATGAGTACGCTAAAGGGAGAATGCAATGCGAAAGAGAGGATGGGAAGTTTCCGTTCACAAAGATCCATGGGAATTACATTCCTACAGAAATGAATATCATATTAAGAAACTTCCTCAAAGCAAACCATATTCACATAGATGTCACAGAGGACAGGGTCATGAAGGGACTTCTCTATCCAACTATAATATAATAACAAAGGGACGCCAAACCTACTGTCCGTTCTACGACCAAAGTGTAACTGCTGCAGTAGCATACATAACCATGTACGAGTTTCTTTGCGAAAATTGTACTATGACAGGGATTGGATGCCTAGAGTGGGCAAAGGCTTATGTATCCCTATTTGATAGAGACAGCATAACGTATTACGATCGGCAGAAGGAAGAAGACACAGAGAAGAAATTCAGCAAGCAGACGAGACAGTACGTGACAATAAAAAAGACTTCTCTGAAAATGGTGAGACCAAGAGTTACCAAATTAAAAAGAAAGAAACTATAAAGGTTCTTATAAGTATTGGGGTGACTTTTGCTTCATATCTAAAGCATAAGGTAAGAGTAAATGTTGAACGACGTGCCATTTGCTCTGCCAATATGATTTTCAGAATGTTTTTGCTAGCGATTGAGGAATTCCACCCGGCTCTGGCCAAACAGATTGAAGGAGATAAGCACTCATTCCACTTGCTGGCGTCTTCTGTGCCTTTACTCCTAACTATAACCCAAACCCTTAGCCTTAACCCTAACCCATAACCCTAACTATAACCTAACTATAACTCTTAACTATAACCCCTAACTATAACCCTAACTATAACCCTAACTATAACCATAACCCTCACCCTAACGATTGATTGATAAATGGGGCTTGACGTCTCATATTTTTGCAACAATGGCTAATCGAGACGATGAGCGGGTTATAATGAAGATGAGAAAGATGATGATGAAAAATAAAGCCACATCCGAATCAGATCCATTGTACGTCGCGTGGGTCGTCATACGAGAGTCCAGCAAGGGAGGGCAGGGCCAAGTGGGAGGAGAAATATTCAGTGAGACAGTGTGGGGGAAAGGGACACGGTCTCCTTTCGTCGCCTCTTACGACTAGCAGAGTCACTCTGGGCCTATTCTTATAACGTATTTAGATCAGGAGGAGGTAGAAGTCACAGTGAGGAAATTCAACAAGCAGACGAAACAGTACGTAACAAAAAAAATACCATTGTGAAAATGGTGACAAGTGTTACAATATCAAAGGAGGAAACTAGAGGGTTCTTATAAGAATGGCGACGAATTTTGCTTCATATCTAAAGCATAAGGAAAGAGGAAAGGTAGAACGACGTGCCTCTGCGACAATGATTCTTGGACGGTTTTATTGAGGAATTCCATCTGGCTCTGGCCAAAAAGATTGAGGGTTCTTCCATTTCCATACAAGGTAGAGGAGAAAAAAGCAAAGATTTCCAACAACTTCTCAAAAAAGAACCTCAGCAGTGGCGCTGCTACGCAATCATCTCTCTCTCTCATGCAAATATTCCCGTTTTCTGATGAACCCACAAGCGATGAGGGTGGTGACATAAAGATACAGTGATGATTTCATTAACCTCTACTTATCGAACACCATGGCCAACAACAAGAGATGCATCGAAATGAATAGCAGATCCCTTCCTTTAGTTGAAATAAATCTTAGCAAAGACAATGCCCTCTTCTTTCCTGAAGGGTATGGAGAGTATACATCTTGGTATATGGATGGTGTATTTGTATCCCAGTACGGTGTTGAAACCTCTTCCATTAGGTCCCAAGGAAAGAATCCTTCCGACGACTTTTATTCTATTGCCAAAAGCACTTTCATACATTTGGCAACTCTCACCTTTAACGCGTTTAATGCTAAAGCTAGGTTGAGATTAGTAATTGATGGAGTCAAGAGGTTGTGGAGAGTCAACAGGAAAGAAGAAGGGAGACCTGGCGTTTCCGCTGACGTGCTTGTCTTCCTTCACTGAGGGAGGTAGGTGTGTGAGGAATCGGATTATTGGAGTATACTGGATAAGTGTATAAATTTATACATCAAAGTGTATACATCAAACACACCTATTGTTGTGTGTTATATCATTAATGAGTATATTTATAAATTTATATTGTTATATGAACATAAAAATGTAATTTGTGTTTAATTTCCAATATTGTCATGCTGAAGAAATGGTAGCTCTATTTCAAGTTGTTTTTGTTTAATCTGGTCGCTTTAACCAATACGCACAGTGAAAACAGGAAAATTCTTCAAATAGTCAGTCATGCCATATAGCCACACAAACTAATCAAGCCCTGTAATGTCACACTTTCTAATAGTATCAATTTGTTTTATTTCGTACCAAACCTCGATTTTAATGGTTAAGTTACAAATAAAGATTTTTCGATAACAGGTGTTTGCAAAACCCGTATTGTTAATAGCGAACAATGGGAGCAAATACAATGAATTGAATTCCACTCAAAAGCCAGCTTACCTTGTGAGAGCTATAACAAAAAAGTTGTTTAAAAAAGGGAGTTATGATTCACAATTTAGTAAGAAATTTTAGTCGAAAACAAGTGAGCTAAACCTGACGTGATCGATTTCAACATCGACAGTTGAAAGGGCACAACACCACTATGACTCTAATTCGAGTGATTTCTGAAACTGTGGTGACGTATCGATGACGTATTGATGACGTTTAGTAGAGGGTTTAAGAATTCTGTTTGTCGCGAGCTCGACACAGTTGGTTGGTGCACGGGTTCGTGAGTGTTTCATGCAATAGGGAACTTGCACTTAACTTTCTAATGTGATTTTTAAAATCTGTACACGATATTAACTGATATTATGTCTTTACTATTTAAAAATCGAGTCATTCTACCCCTCAAAATAATAGTTTTAGTAGCGTACACTTTTTTGGCGCGAAAAAACGGCCGCCGCCATGATGGATCGCTAGTGACGTTACATGATAGTAGTCTGCCGGTGTCGCGCAGTCGACTGCACGCGTTCGCCCACACCGCTCATCGAACAATGTGCACTATGGAGACTAAAACATCTTCTGGCGCTTAGCTGCTGCTGGCGCTTCCATAGTACCCATGTGTACTAACACAAGTGTAAAGACTCCAGAGAAGATATTTGTGTCTAACAATAACCCAGTGTGCGTTTGGATATGAGAAGTTCTGGCCGTCGTAATCACATTTACTGACATGCTGATTTACTTACATTTTATTTGAAATTAGATAATGAACTCAGTCTAGGGATTGGAAGGATAAACGTTTAAGCGTGTAGTGGTGGGTTAGAGGTTATTAAATTTGTCACAGGGTTAGCAACTGTAATTCAAGTTTTAAATAAATAAAGAGGAATATAATAAAAATTGTGATTTAACATCTGCTTGATCCATAAACTAAGTATTGTTTACATTCACAATGTTTTGGTTGGGCATCTGCAGGGAGGGGGGACGGGGAAGTGTCCATGACCCTCATTCATCCAAGCTCTCAAGTATCAACAAGACTTCAAGTGTCTTCTTTGCAGCTGTGAGGGAGTACAAGGTCAAGGGATCATTTAAGAAGTGTTGGGACTACTAAACCAGCTCGATATCGTCACGAAATCTCCCTTTCGAAATGCCACTCAATACGACATGGAATTTCGGGGGGGGGGGGGAAGGGGCGTATTACTATGTATATATTTTACATATTATTTAGTATAACAAAATCAATCATGATGGGATTTGGTTTGGACTTCGGAGATAAATAAAAGAAATTCGCCACCATAAAGCCATCTATCTGCGGTAAATTTGTGCTGTTGGCCTTTGTAAAGCCTCCGTCTGTCATTTTAGTTCATGCAATACGAGCTACTGATAACAACACGACGTTGGGCGTGAAAGATCGCTCATCGTGCACTGAAACACAGCTGTAGCAGTCGAGCGCTCGCAGGCCAAACCATCATACTGCGTCACAGAGGCCGCCGACCAATCAGCGCGCGTTTCTTCGCGGCAAGAGGAAATTCAAATAAATGTGATATTCAATTCATTACTAGACCCGTTCAATAATAATTTAAAAAAAAAACTTTTGCAAATGCAATTGTTGGACACTAGACTATATAACTAAGTACTTGTTACACTAAAAAAAATCATATGCATGTTCCCTATTCTTTTTTGCTGAGAAAATCTTTGTTGGGTGACTACCGATCAGAGAATAACTGATTAGTTTAGAATACTAATCACAACAATATTCAGCAGCATATTTTTTCGAAAAATGTAATTTCAGTTATTAAAATTTATACCAGATCTAGTATTTCTAGATTAATGTAAAATATGTTTTTGATTTCCATTTAATTTTAGTTTTCTATTCTACAACCTTTTCATGTTACTTTTCTGTTGATCATTGTTTAATTTTAAAATTCATTTTTGTTTCAAATAAACGTTTACTTTGGCTATTTAAATTTAGTTGTTTTGTATACAAATTTCAATTTCCTTTTTATCCTTTCTTCAATTCCCTTGTGACTAATTACAACAGATTGGTTTCAAACGAAAGCTTGATCCATCAACCTCACGAGGCATATCCATGGTCAGTTCATACTATCTCTACACTGGAACACCATCTATCGGATATGGAACTCAAGCTCCTTAAGTCTCTGAAACTGTCCTGAGAGCTTATTCTTTCTACTTAATACCGGAAGAAAATAAAAAACCCAAAATAAATGAGTTTACTATAGAGAGAATGCAATGGGAAAGAGCAGATGGAAAGTTTCCGTTCAACTAGATCCATTGGAATTACATTCCGTAAAAAATTAAGATCATGGTAAGAAACTTCCTCAAAGCTAACCATATTCACATATATGTCACAGTAGACAGGGTCATGGAGAGACATCTCCATACCAACTCTTACATATACTGTATTACAGTATTACCAAAGGGACGCCAGACTAACTGTCCATTTACGACAAAAGTGTAACTGCTGCAGTAGCATACAAGACCATGTACGAGTTTCTTTGCGACAACTGTACTTTGACAGGGATTGGATGCCTAGAGTGGGCAAAGGCTTATATACCCCTATTTGACGGAGACAGCATAACGTATTTAGATCGGCAGGAGGAAGAAGTCACAGGGAGGAAATTCAACAAGCAGATAAGACAGAACGTAACAACAAAATATACTGTTGTGAAAATGGTGAGAAAAGGAGGAAAAAATAAGATTCTTATAAGAATTGGGGCGACTTTTGCTTTATATATAAAGCATATGGAAAGAGAAAAGGTAGATTGACGTGACATTTACTCTGCGACAATGATTCGCAGACGGTTTTTGCTACTCATTGAGGAATTTTATATGGCTCTGGCCAAAGAGATTGAAGTTTTCACCATTTTCATCGGAGGTGAAGAGAAGAAGGCCAAAATATCTAACAACTTCTCAAAAAAGAACCTCAGCAGTTGCCCTGCTACGCAAACATCTCAGGGAACAGAAGATGCCACCAAGTGGAACGAATGTCTATCTCCTTCAGGCTTCCCTCTCATGCACGGATTCCGGTTTTCTGATGCACCGAGGACTGAACCGAGCATTGCAAAAGCTGCTGGGATTGGGAAACATTTTTCATCCATTGATGTGGCAGGCAATTTCCTCTTATCTGTGGAAACAGTTAAACTTGGCCCAGGACCAGCTATGGTTAGTGTGGATTGGTATTCCCGAGAATAGAGGACGGACGAATGTTCCCACTACATAATTGAGCTCACCAGCAAGTGGTATTGGAACGGAGCTCTTCTTATAACTGAAGACAGGCTTGCACTACGGGCTAACTTTAGGATGCTAATGAGTATGCTTAATGCAGCATCGACCACCATGGGGCTCCTTGCAGTAAACCATCGAATGCACCCAGAAGAGATGAAAGTGGTTACATTACGATCCAGTGAAGATTTCTTGGGCCTCTACTTATCATACTCTACGGCAAATAACAAGAGATGCATTTAGATGAATAAGAGATCTCTGTCTTTAATTGGAGTAAATCTTAGCAAAGACAAGGCTTTTTTCGTTCCTAAAGGGTATAGAGAGTATACATCTTGGTACATGGACGGTGTGTTTGTGTCCCAGTACAGTTTGGAAACCTCCTCCATTATGCCCCAAGGAAAAAATCCTTCCGATGACTTCTTTTCTATTGGCAAAAGCACTTCAGCAAATATGGCAAATCTCACCTTTAAGCCGTTTGGTGCTACACCTAGGTTGAGATTGGTAATTAATGGCGTCAGGAGGTTGTGGAGAGTCAACAGGAAAGGACAATGGAGACCTGGCGTTTCCGCAGACGTGCTTGTCTTCACTGAGGGAGGTAGGTGTGTAAGGAAACGGATTATTGGAATATGCTGGATATAAACAAGTGATTGAGATTGATTAATGGGGCTTTACGTCTCATATTTATGCAACGATGGCTAATCGAGACGATGAGCGGGTGATAATGAAGATAAGAAAGATGATAATGAAGAATAAAGCCACATCCGAATCAGATCCATTGTACGTCGCGTGAGTTGTCATACGGGAGTCCAGCAAGGGAGGGTAGGGCCAAGTGAGAGGAGAAATATTCAATGGGACAGTGGGGGGGGGGGGGGGAGGGGATTGGGGTGTGGACTGCACTTCGTCTGACTTCTCCTCCTCAACCAGTCCGGCTTGGGTGGCCCTACCAGAAGCATACGCTTCCGCCGGCATAGCTCTCGGGATCAACAAAGCACGTAAACCTGCGCACCACGATAAGGTGGCAGTCCCTGGGCAGGATAAACAAGTGTATATAATACACATTTAATGTTGTATGTTATATCATTAATGGGTATATTTTTAATTTTATATTGCGATATGAACATAAAAATGTAATTTGTATTCAATTTCCAATATTGTCATGCTGGAGAAATGGTATCTCTATTTGAAGGTGTTATTGTTTAATCTGGTCGCTTGAACCAGTACGCACAGTAAATACAGGAAGTTTCTTCAAAAAGTCCGTCATGCAGTATTGCACGTACAAGCTTATCATGCCCTGTAATGTCACACTTTCTAAAAGTAACAATTTGTTTTATTTCATACCAAACTTCGATTTTAATGGTTAAGTTACATGTATAGATTTTTCGAGAACAGGTGTTTGCAAAACCCGTATTGTTAATAGCGACGAATGGGAGCAAATACCAAATATGACATTTCACTCAAAAGTCAGCTTAGCTTGTCAGAGCTATAAAAAAAATTTGTTTGAAGAAGAGAGTTATGATTCACAATTTAGTAAGAAATTTTAGTCGAAAACAAGTGAGCTAAACCTGGTGTATCGATTTCAACATCGACAGTTAAAAGGGCACAAAAACACTTTGTCTCAAATACGCGTGATTTCTGAAACTGCAGTGACGTACCGATAACGTATTGATGACTTTTAGTGGAGGTTTGTATATTCTGTTTGTCGCGAACTCGACTCAGTTGGTTGGTGCACGGGTTCGTGAGTGTTTCAACAAACACCTTTTTGCTGAAGAAATCTTTGTTGGGTTGAGTACCGTTCACAGAATGAGTCCACGTGCTTTTGAAAAAATTGAGTTTTGAGTAATTCGAGTTTTGAGTCATTTTGAGTAAATTGAGTGAAAGTTATTTTGTTGATTTATTGGAATAAACCGAGTTACATCAAGTGAAATTCAGTACATTTGAATTACGTTTAGACCGTTCGTTGCAACTGAAATAAACGTTTAAACAAATGACGCATATTTTTTTCCAAAAAAGTAATTTCTTTTTATTTATGTTTATGCCAGTGCTACCATTTGTAGATTGATGTTAACTTTTATTTGGATTTCCATTTAATTTTAAATTTCTTTTCGACATAATTTTCATGTTATATTTCTGTTGATCACTGTTTAATTTTAAAATTCATTTTTGTTTCATATAAACTTTTATTTTGAAAATTTAAATTGAGTTGTCGTGTTTACAACTTTCATTTCCTTTTTATCCTTTTTTAATTTCCTTGTGACTCATTTCAACAGATTGGTTCCAAAGGAAAGCTTGATTCATCAACCACACGAGGCCTATCCATGGTAAGCTCATATTACCTGTACACAGGAACACCAGCTATTGGATATAGAACTAAAGCTCCTAAAGTCGCTGAAACTGTCCAGAGAGCTTATTCTTTCAACTTAATACCGGAAGAAAATAAACTACTCAAAATAATTGAGTTTACTCAAGAGAATACAATAGGAAAGAGAGGATGGGCAGTTTCCGTTCAACATAATCAATGGGAACTACATACCTTCAGAAATGAAAATCATGGTAAAAAACTTCCTCAAAGCTAACCATATCCACATAGATGTCACAGTGGACAGTGGCATGAAAAGACATCTCCATACCAACACTTATATATATTAACAAAAGGACGCCATTTTACTACAAAAGTGTAACTGCTACAGTAGCATACAAAACTATGTACGAGTTTCTTTGCGTTAATTGTACTAACACAGGGATTGGATGCCTGGAGTGGGTAAAGGCTTATACATCCGTATTTGATAGAGACATCATTACGTATTTAGATCGGCAGGAGGAAGAAGTCACAGTAAGGAAATTTAACAAGCAGACGAGACAGTACGTGACAACAAAATATACTATTGTGAAAATAGAAGATTCTTATAAGATTTAGGGCGACTTTTTCTTTATATATGAAGCATATGGAAAGAGAAAAGGTAGAACGACGTGACATTTACTCTGCGACAATGATTCGCAGACAGTTTTTGCTACTTATTGAGGAATTTTATCTGGCTCTGGCCAAAGAGCTGTTTCACCCATTTCCATAGGAGGTGAAGAGAAGAAAGCAAAAATCTCAAATAACTTCTCAAAAAAGAACCTCAGCAGTAGCCCTGCTACGAAAACATCTTAGGGCACAGATTCTTGATTTCTGATGCACCGAGGACTGAACCGAGCATTCCAAAAGCTTCGGAGTTTGGGAAACGTTTTGCATCCATTGCTGTGGCAAGAAATTTATTCCAATCTGTCAAAACAGTAAACCTGGACCCAGGACCTATCATGGAAAGTGAGGATGGGTTATTCGCGAGGAGTGTGGACTGATGAATGCTCCCACTACATGAATGAGCTAACCAGCAAGTGGTATTGGAACGTTTCTCATCTGATAACAGAAGACAGGCTTGCACTACGGGATAGTTGTGGGATGCTTATGGGTATGCTTAATGCAGCATCAACAACCATGGGGCTCCTTGTAGTGAACCATCGAATGAACCCCTAGGAGATAAAGGTGGTTACATTACGATACAGTGATGATTCCATGAGCTCTACTTATCGGACACCAATGCAAACAACAAAAAATGCATTGAGATGAACAGAAGATCCCTGCCTCTAATTGGAATAAATCTTAGCAAAGACAAGACATTCTTCTTTCCTGAAGGAAATGGAGAGTATACATCTTGGTACATATATTGTGTTATCGTGTCCCAGTACGTTTTTGAAACCTCCTCGATTAGGCCCCGAGGAAAGAATCCTTCTGGTGACTTTTATTCTATTGCCAATAGCACTTCCACGAATTTGGCAACTCTCACCTTAAACCCGTTTGATGCTACAGCTAGGTTGAGATTGGTAATTGATGGCGTCAGGAATTTGTGGCGAGTCAACAGGAGAAAAGAAGGGAGACTTGGAGTTTCTGCAGAAGTGCCTGTCTTAACTGATGGAGGTTGGTGTGTGTGGCACTCAATGAACTGTCACCTTGAAAACATCTCACTAAAAGAGTGATTTGTAAAAACCCCTTAAGAGAAAAAATATCTGCTAGAGTTAGGTATCCCAAAAATCCGTTCAACGATGCAATATCTCAAGAAATGCTATAATCTTAAAAATATGGGACCCTGATCCTCGATAAAGTGGAGACCCCCAGAAACATATTCAACTACACAAAGCGATCAAACAGAACTGTGGTAAAAGCGGATGATTGACAATGGAAAGGGCCAACAGCGACGCTATTAAAATAGTACAAGCATCAGATCCGTCTACACTAATAAGCTATCCATCTACTGGCATTGTGGTTGCCGAAAATCTCATAGCAGCTCCTGGAAGCCTAGCAGATACGGTGTTCTTGTAGGTTTTAGGATGTTAGGGTTAATTCAAGTTATTGTCTTTTGTAAGTAACATTTTTAATCGTAGTATTAAATCTTAATTCATTCTAACAAGGCCTATGACAACAGAGTATTATATTGGTATACTATAATATACCAATCAAATAATGGATATTGATCCTACATCACACTAATACTAATGATTATGATAATTGAATTGAATTGTTGGATGTTTAACGGCACTTCAACAACTTGGTTATTTGCGTCCAGTATGATAATAATGATAATATTGATGATGCTGATGACAATCGACGACGATCGGGTACAACTGTTGTTGCTCGTGGTTATGGTGGATCGCTTCAGTGTTCCATTATGAAGTTGTGGATTGACGCATTTTTTCGTGGGTATGAAATTGGAGGATGAGATTGCTGCTTGGCATGCTGTTGAAATGCAGGCGGGATTTATGCCGGAACTGGCGGACGACTGGATTAGGACCCTAACTGAGTGTAGGCGAGCTGGGATTAATGCTGCTCTGCGCAGTCTGCAGGCAATGGTCACAAGACTGCTTATCCGATCCATTCACCCTATTTCTTAGGTCTCGAAGAACACATGTGTTAAAGAAATTTAAATGACCCGGATTTCGTAAACGAATTGGATCCTGTGCTTTAAGGAGGATTTTTGTTCAAAATTTAATAATTTTTAATTTAATTTAAAATGTTTTTGCTAGGAAGGAGTTTTGATTCTTTTCCTGATGATACCATTTAGGTGACAGAGGGTTGGTGGAGGAGTGGTTGAGTTTGCAGCCCCGAGCTGTTCGACGAAACGCTCGTAGTGAGGTACCGTTACATCTGCGGGAGTACAATAAATTATATTAAAATATTAAAAGAAAAAAATTAATTAAATACTTTGTAATGCAAATTAATGTATTAATGGTCACACATTGTAGATGAAAGGGCAGGACCTCAATTCCCAACAATAATATGCTCATTTTGTAATAATGTTTTCAAATGTAGTACTTTTTCTTTTCTCAAAATCTACATCCTTTAATATCTAGCAAATATTTTGAAACTTCTACAAGAAATCACTATTAAATTGAGTTCAGAATTGTTGCATACAACTAGACATTGTGTGATGTATTTCACCATATTAATATAAAAACAGCTCCAAAATGTTTCCATATGGTCAGTTGTCACCACAACGCTTAAACTTATGAGTGGTATTTAATAATTGTATGCTTTTATACCAACGGTAATGAAAGGCCGCTAGTAATACCTTAGTGGTGACTATGGTGGTCACCTGGTCATGGTTTAAATTAAATTGCCTTGCCCTTAGGATACTATTGTAGTAACCACTGTCCTTCAAGGCAATGTGTTAACAGGGATGAGTGTTTTAAAATATAATTATGTTATCATCAAATAAAAGTTTACATCAGTGTTCAGGTTGTATCAATGTTCAAATTTATATCCATGCACATATTTTGTACGATGCGCCAAGTACTGTACACTTCATATAAATAATGTTTATCTCAGTAATTCACGGTCCGTCGCTTTAAAATATATGGTAGTGGGAGCAGTTTGATGCATTTACAATACAAATATTTGTCTCTCGGATGCGTTTAACTCCACGCAATCCACCTATCCATGACATTACACATTTTCCTTTCTTCTTCCCTCTAGGAAGACCACCTGTTGAGTTTTGCATTCCGATAATATTATTCTCAGTATTCCTGCAAATCACAAGTATGTAATACTCAACTCGAGTACTAAATACTAAAGGTTGCACCAGGCGTAACATTACTATACTGCAGAGTTTAGATTGATGATTGTTTAATGGGGCTTTACGTCTCATATTTGTTCAACAATGGCTAATCGAGACGATGAGAGGGTGATAATGAAGATGAAAAAAATGATGATGAAGAATAAAGCCACATCCGAATCAGATCCATTGTACGTCGCGTGAGTCGTCATACGGGTGTCCAGCAAGGGAGGGCAGGGCCAAGTGGGACAGTAGGGAGGGGGGGGGCGGGGAGGAAGGGGGGGGTCTCATTCCGTCGCCTCTGACGACTAGCAGAGTCACTCTGGGCCTATTCTACCCCGGGCCAAGACGGGTCGCAGAATTCAGAGAGTAGTGCCAGGACTAAGTACGAACTTAATGCTGAATCCAGCGAGATTCTCTAACGTTACAACTAATAATATTGTTGACACCAGCAACCATTAAATTACTACTGCCTTTTTGTGTAAAGACAATTGAAATATATTTGGCAAAACCATGCACACTTCACTGTACAACCAAATTCAAGGAACTCTAACGTGTTAACAAATAATATTGCGTACACCAGCAACCATTCAATTATTGCTGCCTTTTGTTTAGAGACAATTAAAATATATTTGGCAAAACTATGTATACTTCAGTGTACAACCAAATTGAAGGGATTTTAGCGTTATAACTCATAATATTGCGTACACCAGCAACCATTAAATTATTACTGCCTTTGTGTTAAAAGACAATTAAAATATATTTGGCAAAACCATGTATACTTCACATGGGAATCAAAATGTTCCTTTCAATAATAGAACAGTTTCTCTTGGAAATTGGCAGAAGTTTAGCCGGATCAACCATATCAATAGGTGGAGAAGAAAAGAAAACTAAGATCACTTCGAATTTTGCTACATCGACGTTGTCATCAGGTAGACCTTCATTTGTCTTTCAGGGAACTGAGGATGCGACTAAGTGGAATGAATGTCTGTCCTCATCATCATTCGCGTTAATGCACTATTATTTCTTCGATCCTGAGACTCAACTATCTCGCCCTTCAGAAAATCGGAAACTGTTCCGACGGATACCGACTAAAGGCAATTTCTTAATGTCATTGAAAAAAAACCAATTAGGACCAGGGGTGACGATCCAAGACGACAGGTCATACAGAAGTGTTAGATAGGTGGATGAAGATGTACAATTGTGTCCGGACAAGACCCAGAAATGGTTTAAGGGAATATACGTCATGGTACATGGACGACAATTTTGTGTCCCAATTTAGTGTGGAAACAGCATCATTACGATCCCAAGGGAAAAACCCACCAGATGATTTATTTTCAATAGCAAAAAGTTCCGCCATAGCAATATCAGTAAGTAATAGAATAGTAAGTCAATAGATCTTACCTGGCGGAAGACAGAAAATATCAAATTGCAAGCCCAGGAATGCTAATGGAGATGTTCAATGCAGGGTCGACTACACTAGGTTTTCTGCCAGTCAATCATGGGATGGACCCAAAATTGATGAAAGTTATCACCCTAAGATCAAGTGATGAATCAATGACGAAATATAATATGTCGTCGACATACCAAGGAAATGGGGAGTGTATAGAGATGAACAAGAGAAATTTGGAGATACTAGCAATCAACATGAGACCTAACAAAATGTTTTTCTTTAGAGAAGGATACGGGGAATATACGTCATGGTACATGGATGACACTTTTTGTGTCCCAATTTGGTGAGAAACAGCTTCATTAAAATCTCAAGAGAAACACCCACCAGATGTCTTTTCAGTAGCAAAATGTACTGCCAAAACATTATCAATAAGTCAATAAAACCTTACCTGACGGAAGACAGAAAATATCAAATTGCAAGCCCAGGAATGCTAATGGGAATGTACAATGCAGGGTCGACTACACTAGGTCTTCTGCCAGTTAATCATAGGATGGACCGCGAATTGATGAAAGTTATCACTCTAAGATCAAGTGATGACTCTATGACCTTATATAACACTAGTCGTCGACAAACCAAGGAAATAACGATTGTTTAAAGATGAACAAGAGTAATTTGCAATGGATTTTTGGATTTTGGGCGCTTTTAACGGCGAGGGTCATTCGCGCCTCCAAGATGTATGTAATAAGTAAATTATGGTTAAAAAGGAATATTTTGAAATGTAAATGTAACATAAAAAAAACAAAAATCAATGTCATCAGAACATTGCCAAATTCATCATAAGAGAAGGTTAACACTGAAAGATTCTTTGTCAGTAGAATATTGCCAAGATCATCGTAAGAGAGAGACAACAGAAGTAGTTGCTAACAGAAGTAATTTGGAGATACTAACAATCAACATGAGCCCCAACAAAACGTTTTTCTTTAGAGAAGAATACGGCGAATAAACGTCCTGATACATGGATGACAACTTTGTGTCCTCTTATAGTAAGAAACAGCATCATTAAAATCCCAAGAGAAAAACCCTGCCGATGATTTCTACTCAATAGCAAAAAGTACTGCCATAGCATTATCAGAGAGTCAATAAAACCTTACCTGACGGAAGACAAAATATCAAATTACTAACCCAGGAATGCTAATGGGCATGTTTAATGGAGGATCAACAACACTAGGTCTTCTGTCAGTCAATCATAGGATGGACCCCGCATTGATGAAAGGTATCACCCTAAGATCAAGTGATGACTCTATGACAAAATATGATGTCGTCGACATACCAAGGAAATGAGGAGTGCATAGAGATACACAAGAGGAATTTACAGATACCAGCAATCAACATGAGCCCCGACAAAACGTTTTTCTTAGAGAAGGATACGGGGAATATACGTCATAGTTCATGGACGACAATTTTGTGTCCTAATTTGATGAGAAACAACATCATTAAGATCACAAGGGAAAAATCCAGCTGATGATTTTTACTCAATACCAAGAAGCCGTCGTGATGTTAGGCACAAACGATTTGTTGGTTATTGTTTTTTTCAATAAAGCAAGAAGAATGTGAATGCGGAGGCCATTTGCCAAAGCTGGTGGTAAATTTAAAAGATCGTCGCCACAAAAACCCCAGAGAGCGTGGTGTTGATATTTCCCCCGATTCTACGCCACACACACACTAAAGATACAGAGCGGATGGCCCAGTACAACAGATACATAACGAAATAGGGGAAAAACGTAAATATGGACTGTTTATTAATGTATAATCACGTATGCCGACAATATCATGATTTTATATCCATGCAATGACTGTGTATGTAATTTTCAGATGCGAATATAACGGTCATAGACGTTTACGAATTGTTTCGTTCGCCGGGAAATGTGCCCAACCAGGCCTACTATGAGACGTAAGGAACCACGTAAAAGATTGATTATGCCACTGGTGAAATTAAAGACAACGCATACAACAACAAGTATTGTATTTTCAGATACATGGGGCATGGAAACAACCGGCGGCAGGATGGCATCACCGGAATGGCGCAGGGATGAGAGTCGTCCACGGGGAATTCGTTGCTAAGCGGGTTTACCGCCAATGAATCATCCATGAAACACCTCGGTTTTTAAATATTTCGGAATTTCGGTATTTTCAAAATTATTAATTTGCTTCCGTATTAGCATAACAAATAAGGATCGATCAAGGTAAATAATATTAAGGCGGTGGTGACAATGTGCATTAATTGCGTAAATTGTAAATAGTGACCCTGCTACACAAACGTGCCCCACTACGTCAGTACATTCCATTTCGATTTCTCAACTATAGATTATTACTGTTCAAAATACATTTCCATATTCCCATAAGACACTCTTATTTAATATAGTTACAGTATTACTGCAAATTCGTATACAAATCGCCTCAGATTGGATCAAGTAGCAGAATTTTCTGAAACACAAGCTCTGGTGAATGGAAGCTTTATTAAAAATATTGTTTCAAAATGCCAGCTGTGGTGGAGGACTACTTAAAGTTCACATCTAGCATCGCTAGTTGAAGCAAGTACTAACTTAGTACCGCGTTCAATAATAGAGTGTTGTGAGTCCCGTTTACACCGATCTTAATGACGCAGTCTCTACCGTGCCTTTGAAGAAATCGCGTGTGGAGCGGAAGGAAATCGGTAGGGATCAACGTAGGTTGTACAGTGTGACCGATGATGCGACGTTGTCAGATGGGCGACGCCTAAAGATTAAGACTAGCAGAACCAGTAAGTTTGGTCCTAGTGAATATCACCATTTGAACAATGTGGTGAAGAAGCCTGGTGATGAACATTGCTTATTTCATAGTTTGACTCAAGCTCTTTTGGATGCTTTGCAGATGACTCCTTTCCGAAAAGTCCTGTTTGCTTCCGTCGAGGGGAGGAAAGTGAATGAGAACTTACTCCCTGTGGCAAGTTCGGGGCAGATTTGGAGAAATTTGTGTAAAGCTATGCAGCTAGTTTTCCCGTCTCCTGGGTGTGCGTGTTTGCGTTCATTCCTTTAATGCCACTGGAAAACATTTGTATGCTAATTCAACTGTTGCCACCCCGGATGAGATACCTGCGGATGCGCCCACGGTGCATATCCGGTTGGGTGTAGATCATACTGATGTTTACGAGAGTGAGTAAAATCTGAGTCTCTTGTTTTTTAACTTGTGTTTGGGTCGTCCTTTGCCTCAACCGGAGGAAGTATGAGACGATAGATAACGGGTGTTGGTATGTGGTTTGTGTGTTGCATTACCTAGGCGAGCTTGGTTTGTTCTCTCGGAGAAAGGAAATGTTCGTCGCGCGCTGGAGAAAATAAAATAAACGTTCCGTCGTGAACCTAACACATTGATTTTTGATACTCTATTGACTGAGAACCTTACAGATAACGAAATACAACAGATTGGTTACAAAAGTAAGCTTGATTCATCAACCACACGAGGCTTATCAATCGTCGCTCATATTGTCTGTGCATTGGAACACCACCACTCGGATATGGGACTCAAGCTCCGAAAGTCGCTGAAACTGTGCAAGGAGCTTATTCTTTCAATCTTAAGCCAGAAGAGAAGAAACAACTCAAAATAAATGAGTTCACTATAGGGAGTATGCAATGCGAAAGAGAGGATGAGAAGTTTCCGTTCAACAAGATCCATGGGAATTACATTCCGTCAGAAATGATGATCATATTTAGAAACTTCCTCAAAGCTAACCATATCCACATATATGTCGCAGTAGACAGGTTCATGGAGGAACATCTCCATACCAACTCTTGAGTTATCAACAAAGGGACGCCAAACTTACTGTCCATTCTACGACAAGAGCGTAACTGCTGCAGTAGCATACAAAACCATGTACGAGTTTCTTTGCGACAATTGTACTACGACAGGGATTGGATGCCTAGAGTTGGTAAAGGCAAGTATCCCTATTTGATAGAGACATCATAACGTATTTAGATCGGCAGGAGGAAGAAGTCACGGCAAGGAAATTCAACAAGCAGACGAGACAGTACGTGACAACAAAACAGAATATTGTGAAAATAGAAGAGTAACAAAATCAAAAGAGGAAACTAGAAAGGTTCTTATAAGAATTGGGGCGACTTTTACTTCATTTCTAAACCTTTATAAAACAGGAAAGGTAGAACGACGTGCGATGTGCTCTGCCACGATGATTCTCAGAAAGTGTTTGATAGTTATTGGGGAATTCCATCTGGCTCTGGCCAAAGAAATTGGAGTTTCGACCATTTCCATAGGAGGTGAAGAGAAGAAGGCGAAAATTTCCAACAACTTCTCAAAAAAGAACATCAACAGTGGCCCTGCTATGTAAACATCTCAGGGCACAGAAGACGCCACCAAGTGGAATGAATGTCCATCTCCTTCATCCTTCTCTCTCATGCACAGATTCCTACTTTCTGATAAACCCAGAAGAGATGAAGGTGGTGACATTACGATACAGTGATGATTTCATGAGCCTCTACCTATCAGACTCTACTTATTTATTATTATTTGTGGTTTAAAGGCACAACACATCTGGGTTATCAGTGCCTATTTTTCCAATTTAATCTTGTTTATGAGGTTACCCTCTCACCAAGCATTGAGGTTCCAAACCCAAGTGCGTTTGATGACACCCTGGCCCCAAAGGAAAGGATAAAGAGATAAATTACATTCTACGCCACCAACCACTATAAATTGAAGAGGAAGGTGCAAGCTAGGGAATACAAGTGGAAAAACAAATGCATTGAGGCCTTGACATTAGAGTCAGATAAGAGCGCCATCAGTGCCACTGCAAGAGGGATGCTACAGAGAATGATTGATCCTCATCTTGGCACTTGGGTCCCCGCCCTAGCTTCTTTACTTTATTGCTTCGCCTGGAGCGATGCGTTGCCGATTGACATTAGGCACACTATTCTTAGCACGGTGTGGGCTGGTTCCTTCAAAATAGACTTCAGGTGCAACTCAGGAGTCCTCACGTACAGTCAACGAACCCATAATTATTATTATTATTATTACTATTATTATTATTATTATTATTATTATTATTATTATTATTATTATTATTATTATTATTATTATTATTATTATTATTATTGTGGTTTAAACGCACAAAACATCTGGGTTATCAGTGCCTTTGGTGTAATAAAGTGGTCATAATTGGGAAATGTCGCTTCCACAGAGATCCGGCAAGACGTCTCATTCGACGTCCAGAGGAAGACCCATTCGCAGTGCTAAAATGAGTTGGTTTTACATTATTAAGGAGAATCAATTGTGAGATATTAAATTATTATTATTATTATTGTGGTTTAAAGGCACAAAACATCTGGATTATCAGTGCCTTTGGTGTAATAAATTGGTCATAATTGGGAAATGGTCGAAATCGGGAAATGGCAGGACTAATGATTTTAATATAACTTAAAGTGCTCTCTATTAAATTGTATCTGTATTAACAATAGTTATCAGGCATCACTTTAATTCGTTTTGCAATGACAATATGAGTGTCAGAGGTATGTAAAACAGCTGATTATAAGGAACTCTATTTTTATGATAAGAAAGTTAAGGGAGAAAAAAACATAGCAAAGGCATTTAGTGAATATTTTATAAAAAGTATTGAAGACATAACTGACAATATAGAGGGAAGTGTAAATATACCGCAGGCACTTCTTGCAGTAAAAGAATATGATGGCCCAAATAGACTTGAAATGTTTCAAAGCGTAGGGGTTGAAAAAATAGTAAATATAATTAAGAACTTAAAAACGTCAGCACCAGGCGAAGATGGCATTACCGAAAAAGTCCTAAAGGTCCTAGTTCCTATTATTAAAGTACATTTAACAAATATTGTAAATAAATCACTTACGATAGGAGTAGTGCCAGAGTGTTTAAAAAAAAGTATCATAACACCAGTACCTAAAACTGTAAAACCAATAGATGGTGAACTTTTTAGGCCAATAAACATTCTGCAAACGACTGAGAAAATTTTAGAATATGTCATTAAGGAGCAATTGAATACATATATAAGTGAAAATGGAATTCTTACAGAAAGCCAATCAGGTTTTAGAAACCAGCATAACTGTGAAACAGCAATTCAGTATGTAGTTGAGGAATTGAAAAATAACATGCAACAAGAAAAAATTAGTATTGTAGTATCAATTGACTTAAAAAGAGCATTCGAGACAATAGATCGATCTATTCTAATAAAAAAACTAGAAAAATATGGAATAGTAGGTAAGGCTTTACAATGGGTAATCTCATATCTGAAGACAAGAGTACAAAAGGTAAAAATAGGAAACAATTCATCAGATTACAAAGAAAATACTCAGGGAGTCCCTCAAGGGACTGTGTTGGGTCCCTTACTATTTATAATTTATATAAATGACATTGGAAACATACTTAAATATTGTAAAATCTTCCTTTATGCAGATGATGCACTAATTGTATGTACAGGAACCACATTACAAGAAGTAATAAATAACCTAAAGTATGATCTAAAACTAATTGAACAATGGTTACGAATTAACAGGCTAAAAATAAACGTCTCGAAAACCAAAGCAATGGTTTTGTGCTTAAATAAAATCAGAAATAAAATAAAAGAAGAATTATTAGAACTTCGGATTACACTGGACAAAGAAAGAGTAGAAATTGTTAATGATATACAATACTTAGGGGCAATTTTAGATGAAAACTTAAATTTTAAAGCACACGGAAATTACATTGCAAAAAAAATGGCAAGAAAGGTAGGACTATTTTGTCGCATACATAATAATGTGCCCCTAAAGTCAAAAATCCAGATCTATCAAGCAATTGTTGCTCCTATCATAGATTATTGCAGTTCCATACTATTTATGTTAAATAAAAATGAGATAGAGATACTTCAGAAAATTCAAAACAAAGCTATGAGAAGTATTCTGCGAGTAAACAGAGAAACATCTATAACCAAGATGTGTGAAGCACTATGTTGGCAAACAATAAAGGAGCGAATACTGCTAAATACATTATGCCTCATAAATAAAATATCTCATGGAAAGGCACCAAATTACTTAAGTAAGAAATTGATTTTGAACTCTGAAATACAAAAATATAACCTACGAAATAAAACAAATATTTTTGTAAAAAGAATAAACAGTGGATTTGGAGAAAAATCAATTTTTATAAGAGGTATAAATATATTTAATCGTGTACCACAAAACATAAGGGATATTAAGGATAGTTATAAATTTAGAAGAGAATGTTGGACCTGGATTAAAGAATGTAAATGTAAAATAATGTAACTATGTCTGTTCTTGTATATTTATGTACTTATGTAAATGAAAAATAGCATTTATGCTAATAATAAAGATACTACTACTAAAGCCATTTTTTGCAAAACGCACGAGATATAAACATATTTCAACGTCACTTTTACTTATATAATTTGTTGACGAACTTAACACGAACGTCACAATTTTATGGGTACAAAAGAAGCCAGAATCCACACAATTGGTCAGTTCGCTGTTCAGTTTGAGACAAGAAGTTGTGACCGTAAAGTAAGTTTCCTAGGTCTGCTAGATGAGTTTGTATGTTCTAAATTTGTTTGATTATCGTTTGTTAGTTAGTTAGTTTGGGTTTAAGGGCACACAACGACGTGGTTATTAGTGCCCGATAGACTTTTGGCTTTACCTGGTGTTATTTTAGATAACACTCAGTAGCTCTAAAGATTGTAAAAAGTTAAAAACATTGTCAAGAAGACTTGAGTCGTCAGCTAAAATTTCTTTTAAAGTTGTTAATTTAAAACGGTTCCTCTCGTCATTGTATTTTTTACACTCAACTAAAATGTGTTTCATACTTAAAACAACTCCACATACCTCACAAGTGGGGGGGGCTTCGCTACGCAAAAGATATCCGTGAGTGAGGTATGTGTGTCCGATCCGCAGCCGAGTCAAAACAACTTCTTCCCGACGAGAGGGTCGTCGTGAAGATAACCATGACACTACACTACTTTTGATTTCACGTAGTTTGTTATTCTCAATGCTTGACCAGTTATTTTGCCACATTTCTTTCAGCTTATGCTTGAAGACTACTTTGAGGTCATGAGTCACAATAGGGTGATTATCGTTTGTTTTAAGTTTGTTTTTTCAAGTTTGTGTCCGAGCTCTGCTAGATGAAAAACGTTTGTTTAAAGGTATTATATGAAGTTTGGTTTGTTTTAGCATAATCTTCTTAAGATTATGTAATGCAAGATTATTTGTTACAAGAACTGTTTAACGCAGGAATTCCAGCAACCATGTTAGTGTTAATTAATTGCTAATGATTAAATGTTTTATCTGTAATAAACTTGGTGACGAACTTTTCCTTTGGTACTTTAATTAATCTAATACCACTCCCTTGTTTGTAAATGTAATCCGGTTCAATCAATTAAAATGTACTCCCGGAGACGAGGTGGTTACTTTACCCACGTCGTTGTTTTAATTAGAAGCCACGCTCACCTCCTCCCCACGGCAGTTACAAATGGTGGCAGCGGGGGGATTGGCATGCCTTAAATCAGTACCCCTAGATTCACACATTCTAATCTTAGATGCAACAAAATTTAGAGAAATATTTGACCACTAGTGAGCATGGCTCCTCTATCAGTTGAACCTCCACGTAACGTGGGAGGGTTATTAGCACTTATTGATAAATTTACGGGAAGTAACCAGGACGTAGAACATTTTTTTAGAACAATTAAGAAGGCAGCCCTACGAGCTGGTTGGACTGCCATTCAATAACCTGGAATAGTTAAACTTAGGTTGGATGTTCATTCAAGACGTGGACGAATGTATAACTGGCCTTATTCGCACATGTCCACCTCTTTCAACAATATCTTAGCATAATAAGATCATGTTTATCGGCTTTATTCTATGGAGATGGCAGTTACGCCCATACGCTGTGCGAAAAACCCGTTATTGTAGACAGTAAGCCGTATTTTTATATGAATTAGAATTCAAACATTTGGTTATATAGCGCCAATACCACTCTTTTACTTTGATGCAGTCACTTTTAAAAAGATTTTATCAGGTGAGCTTGATTGCCCTGATTTGTTGGAATCAATTTCTTTTTAAATATTCCTGTAAGACGCTCTCGCAACACATTTTTATTTCAACCACCTAAATTGAGATTGGATCTTTTATAATACTCATTTTTGCCACGCACTGTTAACATGTTAAATTGTTCAGACTTTAGCCATATTGATGTTTTGTATGACAATGTGGGGTTAATAAAATCAAAACGTTTTAACATATTATGTTCATGACAAAAGTGGGGTTAATTGTTATAGCTATACCGCTTACCTTAGTTGGTGTATTTTTTTAATGTCTGTTTAATAGTGAGTGTTTGTTTATTTTATGGAAACAAATATATTAATGAGTACCGATCAATGAATTATATTATATCCAACTGTGCCAGGAATTGTTGATTCTGTTGTTGGATAAATAAATAATAATAATACCAGTGTCTATCAAAATCTCGTGCGCCGACGGAAATAACAAAACAAGTAGTATCAGGACAGGAGAAATAAGCATTCCTAGTAACTGTAACATACAACACGCTGAGTTTATGCTGTTACCGCCTTTTTCAATAGTAACCGTGCTTAACGACACTGTTCTCGATATCCACAATCCACATCCCTCCAGTCGAAGGATTGTTGGCGATGACACAAGTACATCTCAGTTCAAAATCATCCTTTTTGGGGAACTCCGACGAAATAGACCAGATTCTTACCTCCATTTAATCAGAAAGTATACCACCTCTGGAAATACCGTACACGGAGTGGCTAAAACGATTAGATGACGTCTGGCCCCGTTGGTACTAGTTAATTGATTAATGGGGCTTAACGTCTCATATTTATGCAACGATGGCTAATCGAGACGATGAGCGGGTGATAATGAAGATGAGAAAGATGATAATGAAGAATAAAGCACATCCGAATCAGATCCATTGTACGTCGCGTGAGTCGTCATACGGGAGTCCAGCAAGGGAGGGCGGGGCCAAGTGGGAGGAGAAATATTCAGTGGGACAGTGGGGGGGAAGGGACAGGGTCTCCTTTTGTCGCCTCTTACGACTAGCAGAGTCACTCTGGGCCTATTCTTCCCCGGGCCCAGACGGGTTTTGGTACTAGTTAAGAGGAGAACACTTGCCTTACCACATTACGTCAGGAATAGGGGTTGTATTGCTAATCGCACTAGGGCTCGTGATATATGAGGAAGTACATAATTAAAAAATGTAAAAATATAAGCAGCGACACATGCATATCCGAACCATGGTTATTTCCGAACCCTTTAATGTAGTCAAAGTTTCGGCACCAGAAGCCACTGACATGGAACTTGAACAGTTAAAGCCGGCCGAGCGCACTCTTTACCCTGACCTCAGCTAGACCTCTACTCTGTGCTCTTACCACAATATCCGCCTATAGTAGATACAACCCCCAGTTGGACACACAGATATTTTCGAGGTCTGAAAGCTGGATCGTTTGGAAAACCTTCCGACATTCCTTCCCTCGACCCATCGACCGCAAATACCTTTCATCGGCGAGCTGTTCATAATCTTACTTATTAATCCTGATGACCTGTCACAACAAATTTCATATAGAATTTAGAACAACACTTTTTTCTGAATTATATGAATATTTCTACATTGCGCTATAAAGAGCTGGAAATTATAAAATCAGTGGTTTTTTATTTGTCTTTTTATGATGGATACAACCATACTTAGGCCTACTTATGAATTAATTTTAGTAGGTAAATAATGTTTTTTCGTGTATTAGAGGAAACAGTAGTCTTACAAAGACAATCAGAGGACCCGCTGCTCTAAAAAAAATATCTTTCATTTTAATTACAATCAGTTTTGAGAATTAATGCCAACGTATAAGAAAAATGTGGGGTTTCTTTCATAAAACGGCTTCAAATTACACTACCACATTTTTTAAATTGCATTTATATTTTATACGTAAGGCAATAATCTAGTACAATAAAACTGATCAGTATAATAATAATCAGTGTAATAAAATTGATAATTACTTTGAGTATTGTTTGACTTTGTAACTTTCATACTCTGATTTTCTTTGTAAGACTATAATATTATTTGCTTATAGTGCTACATTAATGTTTTAAGTCCGGTTGTTTTCGTCATAGAAAGACAAATAAAAAAAACCTGAGTACATAATTTCAAGCTGTTTAACGCTGTTTAACGCGATCATGAAATATACGTATAGTTCCTAAAAAAGTGTTTTTCCTATAAGATGACTTTTGTTGTGACAGGTCATCATGGCTCGTCGATCGCAGGTAATTACGGTCGAGGCGAGAGGGAGGGAAACCCGTACTTTGGTCAGAGGTTGGTACAAACGCTACCCGAGCCTCATGCCCTCGGGCCTGTCCAACTGCGAAATAAACGAACTGTAGAGTGAAAGTTGATTATATCTTCATATGGTGAAGGCTCTTTCTAATCTTGTTTCATCCCTGGCAAGGCAGTAAATGCTTGTAAATGTTCAGTGTGAATGCACACCTCTGGCACGCCTTAAACGGTTGCAAGGATGAACGGCTAACCATTACATTGAGGCGGATCCAAAGGGTAGAGTCGGAAGGTATGATGAAAAAAATTCATAAATGAATAAAAAAAAAAAAAAAAAAAAAAAAAAAAACATGGTAAAGATGGTAAAGGAGGCGCGAGGAGAAAATCAAGAGTTCTCAGTAATAAGAACATGTCCATGTTGATAAACATAACGATGATACGAGGATCGGAAAATATCATTACCTCTAATTAACTTTAAGTAGCATGTTGACCAAAGTAAAATGAGTGTAATACTACCCCCATTTCTAAGAAAGGAACGCATAAACAAATTACTAGATACATACACAGGTATAAAACAGGAGGTTCGGGACTCCATGACACAGACACCATTTTTGAAAACTGAATACAACTACCTCGAAACCCAGCGCAACGAGTAAGTACCATACAGATAATTATACTAAATTGAGACTAGGGACAATGAAGCGGGAAAGCAACCATCAGAACTACCATTTATTTTCTTTCACTATAGAATGGACAAGGGATATCAAGAAAGCCCCCAGTACGACGCGTTTAACTTGTTCCGCCAGCTAACAATTTATTGGAGTATCCTGTATCCGGGCTTCGACGATCCGCTGCGGGACCCCGAGCCCGAGGAATGGGACTTCTGGGATCCCGAGCGGTGGCTCGAGGTCGAGGAGGAGGAATGGGCAACGTGGGAGGAACTAGGCGTCACCTTTGGATTGGCTTAAGAAGCAGGAGAGGCCCGGCGCATGGATATTGAATTTTTTTAATAAACTACAGATTTTGTTTGGAAACGTTAATTAATGCTCACCTAAACAACCTTAGTCCCAGACTTGATGCAGTATTTACTCACCCCGTTAGCAATTTTTGTAATTAAGTAACTTGAAACGCATTTGATTAGTTGCGAGTTAGCATTTTCATTTCAAATAACAGTCATTAAGGTATACCAGGAACGAGGGGAGTAGGTACTCACAGCTAATAGCCCTGTTTACCGCATTTCCCCACCTTACTGCACTGTTTTGTTGGACGTCTTAATATAAGGTCCTACGATTTTAGGTAAGTCTCAGTACCGATCTTTTGTTCTTCAAATAACATATTTCGTGACATTCAGTTTGTTGTGGTCAGGTATGATCCTAGCGTAACAGTGTTACTCGGGGATGCTCCCCGAGATAATGATTTCTATTCGCAGTTCGACGGCCAGCAACCTACCCTGGCTGGGAATGGTCGGTCCAAACCTTCGTCTTGTGTCTTATTGGGAAGTAGCCAGAGCGCCCGGACAACCGACCCGCGAAGAATTCAACAAGTTGCACCTGCCAAAGACCGACTACCCGTCCTCAACAACAACGACCGCGCCGCACCTGCAGGACATCGACCGACCGCATCCGACAACGTCCATGACAAACCAGGCTGCACTCGAGACAACATATACGTCACGATCACGAACCAACCAATGACGGCTAAAACCGTGCGTGCCTTTGAACTACCAGCAGTCGAGCCACCCCTGAACTTGCACCCTGTATCGAGTTCGGATTTTGTCTATCCCGATTCGTTCCTTCCATCCGAAAATTGGGTGCTAGAATCGTTAGCCGCAATGCCATCAACCCCCTTTTTTCATGTGACTGACCAACACCTTCGCCACCCCTCCCCAGGTTTTCTGACCGAATCTCCGACACCAACACCTATTGATATTTACCGAGTGGCAAATCCAGAACCGTCCTATGAAACTCTTCGAGACATAGCTACACGCATACACTCTTTCGTTGAACTCCAAGCTCTTCGAATTGTAATTGAAACAATTTTCCGTGATCGGCTACCCTTCGACCCGAACGACTTCTTCCCATCATAGAAAGAAATCAACTATCGGCTGAAATACATTGACCTCAGTAACCAGTACGAGCTGCACTACGGTATCCACCCGGAGAATACATTGACCTCAGTAACCAGTACGAGCTGCACTACGGTATCCACCCGGAGAATACATTGACCTCAGTAACCAGTACGAGCTGCACTACGGTATCCACCCGGAGAATACATTGACCTCAGTAACCAGTACGAGCTGCACTACGGTATCCACCCGGAGGACGAAACAGACTCTTGGACACCGCTACTCATCGGCCCACATGACCTGCAGAACCAATGGGATTCCCGTGCATAATTTGGGCTCCTTTTTTTCTAACGTTGAAGCAACGTACAAGTTACAATTAGAGGAATGATGAATACTTTTCTGGAGAGGAGGG
The DNA here is from genome assembly GCA_945910005.1 of Isoperla grammatica. NCBI lineage: Eukaryota > Metazoa > Arthropoda > Insecta > Plecoptera > Perlodidae > Isoperla > Isoperla grammatica. Next base: position 102,452,457 of record OX246737.1, read on the forward strand.
AGTTATGCAATAGACTGAAAGATTTATATGAAAGTAATTATGTAATAGACTGAGTGACAGATATGAAAGTAATGATATTATAAAAGGACTGGTAAAAAAGATGAAAGTTACTAAAAATAGGATCTAAGTTAGTATAAACGTGTTTACATATTATTATAAAGTAAGAGTTTGTATTATTGGATCACATTCTATTGCGTCTCGAACATTCTAAAGTTTCAAGGCACCTTCAGTGCACCTGTACTAAAAGAATTAAACACATTAGCCACAAATGAGTTTCGGAGAAAAATGGTCGTCAGCGCATTATTGCGTAAATGAGTTTTTAATAGGTTTCAAAGAAATAGTTAAGTTTAGAGTCAGTAGCCTTGGGAAAATCACACCTCCACGCTTGACCAAAGCCAATAAAAACCACGTACTGTAGCACTCAATTGCCACAACCAATGGAATCCATGTTGTCAAACCTAGGTAACAAAATTACGCATTATTAGAGGGAAAACCCTTACGCAACTCTTCCAAAAAAGTAGTCTTGGAAATTCATGTAAAACCCCCTTAAAGCATGAACAAAAAAAGGGAAAAGTAAGTTGAGAAGTAGAAGAGTGTAGGAGCATAGAAGGAGTAAACGGAAGTAGTAGATGGACGTGGACATTTCGAGTCTGCAAGTAAGCTTTCAATAATCTTGTAAGTTTTAATCCAATAATCTTAGTAACATTCTTACGTTTAAGTTGATTTTTCATTCTGCTATTTTCTACTCAAAATGGTGTTGGGTTATAAGGGAATTTAATCAAGTAAGTGACTCTTGGCTAGAATATAAAAGGTTTCATAGCATCCAGGCGAACTATGAATTAATGTAGAGCAAAGTTGTATTGAATGTTGTTATTAAACCTGGTTTATAATGACTATGTTAATAATAATTGCTATCCTAAGGTTGGATACACGATCCTCCCTTCCATGCTACCAAAGCTAATAGAGTGGACCAAATTCGAATCCTAAGGGTTAGTGGAGCCCTTGCGGCGTGGAACCCGTTGTTAGTACGACCTTTTGTTTGAGGCTATCGGAGCAGGGTTTAAATATTGTGGATTTTACATACCTGGGGACGCCTGGAATACATTTGTGACAGGGAGGTGGTGTTTAACGACGTACTCGACAGCTTAGGTCACATGACGTCTTAACCAGGTAACTGATAACTGATAAGAGTACTGATAGAATGGCTACACTGCCATGAAGCGGGTTTTACAATAAAAATCTATAGCTTAAGAAATACTTTTATGGATGAACTATACATAAAAAGATACTCATAGCTTAACTATACATGTTATTTTCCAGGAATATGTCAGTAACCATTAGAAAACAATTTATATAATGATATTTCAGGATGTTATTGAAAGTTTTAAGGTGTCAAAATAACTATAGCAAGATTCACCGGTACCGGGTTTCCCCTTCTCCCTTCTTCATCATCATGCATCGTTGTTAATCATCCGTTGTTATACTGGTCACTGTTAAATGGCATACAAATGCTGTATTGGGCCAATTCATAAATAAATGATCCAATCAGCAGCAGAAGCAGAGGAGCGGGAACGGGAACAATTAAACAAGATCGAAGCAGCAGAAGCGGAGAGACATCGGGAACGAATGAGAATGATTGAAGAGGCAACGACAGATAAGATTGGCGGTGGAAGCTTTAAATGAAGAGGAGAGAAGTACCGTTACGTACGCTAAGACAGAATTTATGAACCCTATACAGGGATTCTTATCAACAGGCTGTATTAGCCCTCGACGACGAATCGGAAGACATATCGACCCAATTTGTGAATCTGTCATGAAGCGGGAAATACTTTTATGGTTGAACTATACAATGTTATTTTCCAGGAATATGTCAGTAACCATTAGAAAACAATTTATATAATGATATTTCAGGATTTTATTGAAAGTTTTAAGGTGTCAAAATAACTATAGCAAGATTCACGCGTCCAGTGGTCAATCTTCAATCTCACTAACATTGTAATGACGTCATAAAAGAGTCCAAAACTCGTGAAAGTTACTATAGATTTTACTATATAAGCCAAGGCAAAACGCCGAGGAAGTTGTCGAGGATCATTTTAGTTCCAGTTCTATTTGTGAACAGAACCAGAGTCCGAGAAGGCTTGAAAGGGCACTTTGTTTCGAGTACATTCTTTTTTAAGAAGGGCTCAAACAAATCTCTATATCACCTTTTGATCAAAAGGCTCTGAAAAATCGCTCTCTTGTTCTCTTTCCGTCTTACAGTATAAAGTTTTTTGTGATTTTATTAATATTGTGTGTGCAACCGTAAAGAAAAACATCTTTTTGGTAAGTGCGGCAAATCATTATTGTACTTTTGTTAAAATATTAAAAGGATTTCTACTGAAGGCTCAAATCACTGTTGTGCTTTCTCCTGAGTTACAATGTAGCTCAAGATCCCACGTTCTCTAAAAAGTATCTATTTTTCTCTATATTTCTCTGTCCTCTATCAGAAGGCAGTGGGGGCAGCTATCCTAAAATTTAAACAATGAAAAACCACAGCACCTATTTATCCACCCCACGACAACACCACGAGACGATACAGAGGGGATGCCACCTGCCAAGAGAGTGAAGCTAGTCCAGGCTGATGATGAAAGGACGCCCATTCAAGAGGCCAGAGGACCCATCAACCTAGACAAGGACCTCAAAGATAAAGTAGTCACTTTCCTCATCGAACCTTACATGGCTCTCCAACCCCTGTTCATAGGGAATGACATCGAGGGAGATTCAGACATAAACTTCTCAACGTCTGTCATGTCAACACTGTACACATGCCATACTAAACTGCGCCAAAAGCCCAACGGGAAAGTAGGGGACTCAATCACCAAATTCACAGTCCGTTTCTATGATTGATTGATTGATTGGGGAACAAGCAAATCCATACTGAAAGCTAACGCTCTAAGTGTGGTCTCGGGTGCTGCTACTGCGAATCAATTGATATACGAGAAAGCGTCAGGGACCAACACGAATCATTGATAAGGAACCTGCGCCCCAATTCTAGCATTCCTTTCCCTTCACCCTTCTCGAAGGAGTGAGCTAAGAACGGGACATGACACATTTGAGATAGGCGCTGTTGACGTAGCAAATGCCAGGGCGAAGACTTCAAGGTTAACCTATAACCCGACACGCCGATCGTCCATGGCGCAATCACTTGGACCTCTTGTTCCTCCCATCATGTTACTGAGACCCCGGAAGCAAGAGTTCAGGGAAAAATGGACCAACGCTATGATAAGATCAGGCGCTCAGATACCCTTCGTTGCAGACTTCGCAACAGCTCTTCAAGGAAGGACTCCGTATTATTATTATTATTATTGGTAGTGTTTAAGGGCGCTTCGACAACGAAGATCATTCGCGCCACCAAGATAATTTTAATGAAGTCTATACGTAAAACAAATCATGTCCATTGAAATCATTGCCAAGGTCGACATAGATAAAGCAGATGAATAGAGATCAGTTAAACAGTGCCAAGAACGATATAGCAGAACCGAGAGAGACAGTACCATTGCAAGCATTGCCAAGGACGACATAAGAATAAGCAAAATCATAGTCAGAATAACATAGCCAGGGTCGACATAAAAGTAGTATTAACAAGCCTTCTAGATTTGTACATACAACACGTCAACATGCTTTGGTGTCAAAGACACTACAGGTGTGAAATCAGATTACTTTGTTGCAGGTAGTTGAGGAGTCTGCCACAGTTATCATACGACAATAGGGCTTCATAGGAGTCACCTAGGCGTAGTTGGTGTCGTAGGGCACCGTACTTAGGGCAATCCATCATGAAATGTTTAACGGTTAAGATTTCATCACATGTATCACACCTTGGGGCAATCTTTTCCCTGTCGAAAAGGTAGGCGTGAGTCAGGCGCGTGTGTCCAATCCGCACACGGGCCAACACAACCTCCTCCCGACGAGAGAGTCTGCAAGAAGGGGGCCGCACTCGGGCCGAGAGAGAGGGCATCACTCGACGCAGCTTGTTGTTTTGCAGCGCGTCCCAACGAGCCTGACCAATTCCCAATGTAAACTAGCCCTCTGCTTTTATGCCAACATATTGCTGGCAATAACAGGACGACAAGCTCACAGCGCGGCTTTCCCAATGTGCTTCAAGGACAGTTGCAAAATCCTCGACAAAAATGGGATTGCAGTAGAAGACATGCAAATCGACAGCGAAGCAACCACACCAGGTGCATCAGGTTCTTGCAAAAAAATCTTACAGAATACAAACTATGCACAGGTTCCCTCGCGTTGCACGTGGGGAACTCGGAACCGGCGTAAATAATATGTACAACATGACTGAACTTCAGCAGCAGCCTCAGGTTGCATACGGCGTAAATAATATGTACAACATGACTGAACCTCGGCAGCAGCCTCAGGTTGCATACGGCGTAAATAATATGTACAACATGACTGAACCTCAACAGCAGCCTCAGGTTGCATACGGCGTAAATAATATGTACAACATGACTGAACCTCAACAGCAGCCTCAGGTTGCATACGGCGTAAATAATATGTACAACATGACTGAACCTCAGCAGCAGCTTCAGGTTGCATACGGCGTAAATAATATGTACAACATGACTGAACCTCAACAGCAGCCTCAGGTTGCATACGGCGTAAATAATATGTACAACATGACTGAACCTCAACAGCAGCTTCAGGTTGCATACGGCGTAAATAATAAGAACAACATGACTGAACCTCAGCAGCAGCCTCAGGTTGCATACGGCGTAAATAATATGTACAACATGACTGAACCTCAGCAGCAGCCTCAGGTTGCATACGGCGTAAATAATATGTACAACATGACTGAACCTCAGCAGCAGCCTCAGGTTGCATACGGCGTAAATAATATGTACAACATGACTGAACCTCAGCAGCAGCCTCAGGTTGCATACGGCGTAAATAATATGTACAACATGACTGAACCTCAGCAGCAGCCTCAGGTTGCATACGGCGTAAATAATATGTACAACATGACTGAACCTCGGCAGCAGCCTCAGGTTGCATACGGCGTAAATAATATGTACAACATGACTGAACCTCAGCAGCAGCCTCAGGTTGCATACGGCGTAAATAATATGTACAACATGACTGAACCTCGGCAGCAGCCTCAGGTTGCATACGGCGTAAATAATATGTACAACATGACTGAACCTCAGCAGCAGCCTCAGGTTGCATACGGCGTTAATAATATGTACAACATGACTGAACCTCAGCAGCAGCCTCAGGTTGCATATGTCGTAAATGATATGTACACGTCAATCAATGCAACATCGAATTTTCTATTACCATTTGAACTAATTGATGTATTAGGTAAATAATACTATTTATTAGGCTATTATCAATTAATTAATTATTCAAAATGTTAAGGTAATACAAGTTTGCAAAGAAAGTCTATTATAATCGACTTCGGAAGATTGTAAAATTTTTAAACCTCCGAAAACGTGCCTGGTAAAATTGTCTCGGCCTCAAATGTGGCGCCTAAATCGACCAAAAAAAATCCAATTCATGCATTTTGATAAAACTCTTGCCAAATGCAAAGTAACATTCTTGTTTTTCAACACAAACGTCACAATTTTATGGGTATAAAAGGAGCCAGAACACACACAATTGGTCAATTGACTGTTCAGTTTGAGACAGGCAGTTGTGTCCGTCCAGTAAGTTTCCTAGGTCTGCTAGATGAGTTTGTATGTTGTAAATTTGATTGATTATTGCTTGTTTTAAGTTTGTTTGTTTAAAGTGTGTTTCCTTGATCTGCTAGATGAAAAAGATTGATTGATATTTGGGCTTAACATCTCATATTTGTTCAACAACGGCAAATCGAGACGATGACCGGGTGATAATGAAGATGATGATGAAGAATAAAGCCACATCTGAATCAGATCCATTCTACGTCGCTTGGGTCGTCATACGGGAGTCCAGCAAGGGAGGGCAGGGCCAAGTGGGAGGAGAATTATTCAGTGGGACAGTGGGGGGGGGGGGGGGGGGAAAGGGACAAGGTCTCCTTTCGTCACCTTTTACGACTAGCAGAGTCACTCTGGGCCTATTGTTACCCGAGGCCAGACGATGAAAAACGTTTGTTTAAAGGTACTATCTTAATTGGATTGTTGAATGTTTAACGGCGCGTCAACATTTGCGCCAAAACGAGACTTATGTAACAATATTACATCAAGTAAGTTACTTTTAGCCTGAATATAAAATGTTCCATAGCATCCAAGCGAACTATGAATTAAAAATATAGAACTAGGTTGTATTTAATGTTGTTATTAAACCTGGTTTATAATGATTATGTTAATAATTGCTACCTTGAGATTTGTTCCACGATCCGCCCTTTTATGCTACCAAAGCTAAGAGAGTGGACCAAATTCGAATCCTAAGGGTTAATGGAGTCCTTACGGTGTGAAACCCGTTGTTAGTATGACGTTTTGTTTGAGGCTATGTTTGATTGGTAGTGTCATGGGGCGATATTTCCATCTTGTCAATATTCTTAACTTTCTGTGTAATGCACATAGTAACCCACTGTACATAGAAGCGTCTCGATTTAAACTCATTACAATAATATATTTTTGTTTACACTATCAGCTAATTATAGACCAAATTATCAATTATTATAAATTAAAAATTATAATTATCCACTAAATATAGGTTGTTATCCCAAAGGTATCTGATTTCTTAGAACATGTTATGGTAGTTATAGATCTTTCGAGTCTTATCAATAGTGACGTATGTCGCGAAATTCGTATATAACTCAAGGTAAGAGTTAGGACCGGGGTCTGGACTTCTGAGCTGGGTGCAGCACGGTCATCACAAGGCTAGATCATATTGCTGGTTCAGTGAGTGATCATTAAATGTCTACCTACTAATTACAGGGTACTGCGACTATTAGATTTACATTGCCTTCACTAAATTATTAGTCAAGATTATTTTGTCAGTTTAAGTACAGTAAATTCAGTGTAAATCATAGGTGAGTCTATCAACTACATTTAATCTAAGTAATTGTCATAAAGGTCTTAATAATGTATAACTGAGTTTTGATCACGACACATAATGATGATTAATGGGGCTTAACGTCTCATATTTATGTAACGATGGCTAATCGAGACGATGAGCGGGTGATAATGAAGATGAGAAAGATGCTAATAAGGAATAAAGCCACATCCGAATCAAATCCATTGTACGTCGCGTGAGTCGTCATACGGGAGTCCAGCAAGGGAGGGCAAGGCCAAGTGGGAGGAGAAATATTCAATGGGACAGTGGGGGGGAAAAGGGATTGGGGTGGACTGCACTTCGTCTGACTTCTCCTCCTCGACCAGTCCGGCTAGGGTGGCCCTACCAGAAGCATACACTTCCGCCGGCATAGCTCTCGGGATCAACAAAGCACGCAAACCTGCCCACCACGAGAAGGTAGCAGTCCCTGGGCAGGCCCTGCGACACATAATATGTGTCAAGAACCCTCAATACGCCTCACGAATTAAGTGGTATTATATTGTCTATAAAAAGGTCCGTCTCCTTCACTAGACGGTGGTGGCAGCAATCTTTGTAATGATTAATAAATTGTGTCTTTCATTAATATGTATTGGTATATATTAATCTCATCTCCTTTCCATGTCTCCAAACATACCACCCACGACAGTAGTGTTTTAAGGGCGCTTCGACAACGAAGATCATTCGGGCCACCAAGATAATTTTATTGAAGTCCATACGGAAAACAAATCATGTCCATTGAAATCATTGCCAAGGTCGACATAGAGAAAACAGATGAATCGAGATCAGTTCAACAGTGCCAAGAACGATATAGCAAACCGAGAGAGTCATTACCATTGCAAGCATTGCCAACGACGACATAAGATCGACGAAGGAGAATTAACATAATCATAGTCATAGTCATAGTAACATTGCCAGAGTCGACATAAAAGTATTAAATAACAAGCATTCTAGATTTGTATATAAAACACGTCAACATGCTTTGGTGTCAAGGTCGCTACAGGTGTGAAATCAGATTACTTTGTTGCAGGTATTTGAGTTTTATTATTATTATTGGTAGTGTTTAAGGGCGCTTCGACAACGAAGATCATTCGCGCCACCAAGATAATTTTAATGAAGTCTATACGTAAAACAAATCATGTCCATAGAAATCATTGCCAAGGTCGACACAGATAAAGCAGATGAATCGAGATCAGTTAAACAGTGCCAAGAACGATATAGCAGAACCGAGAGAGTCAGTACCATTGCAAGCAATGCCAAGGACGACATAAGAATAAGCAAAATCATAGTCAGAATAACATAGCCAGGGTCGACATAAAAGTAGTATTAACAAGCCTTCTAGATTTGTACATACAACACGTCAACATGCTTTGGTGTCAAAGACACTACAGGCAATCCATCATGAAGTGTTTTACGGTTAAGATTTCATCACATGTCTGATATAGCTAGATTTTACTGTATAGCAAGTATCAGCTTGAACTAGCTTGAGACAGCTAGGTAGCTAGATATTGCCAGATACGGCTAGAGGTTACTGTATCAAGAAGCAGCTAGAACTAGCTTGAGACAGCTAGGTAGCTATAGATATTGCCAGATACAGCTAGAGGTTACTGTATCAAGAAGCAGCTAGAACTAGCTTGAGACAGCTAGGTAGCTAGATATTGCCAGATACAGCTAGATTGATGATGATTGATTAATGGGGCTTAACGTCTCATATTTATGCAACGATGGCTAATCGAGACGATGAGCGGGTGATAATGAAGATGAGAAAGATGATAATGAAGAATAAAGCCACATCCGAATCAGATCCATTGTACGTCGCGTGAGTCGTCATACGGGAGTCCAGCAAGGGAGGGCAGGGCCAAGTGGAAAGAGGAATATTCAATGGGACAGTTGGGGGGAAAGGGGATTGGGCTGATGACTGCACTTGGTCTGACTTCTCCTCCTCGACCAGTCCGGCTTGGGTGGCCCTACCAAGATACAGCTAGAGGTTACTGTAGCAAGTAGCAGCTAGAACTAGCTTGAGACAGCTAGGTAGCGAGATATTGCCAGATACAGCTAGAGGTAACTGTAACATGTAGCAGCTAGAACTAGCTTGAGACAGCTAGGTAGCTAGATATTGCCAGATACAGCTAGAGGTTACTGTAACATGTAGCAGCTAGAACTAGCTTGAGACAGCTAGGTAGCTAGATATTGTCAGATACAGCTAGAGGTTACTGTAGCATGTAGCAGCTAGAACTAGCTTGAGACAGCTAGGTAGCTAGATATTGCTAGATACAGCTAGAGGTTACTGTAACATGTAGCAGCTAGAACTAGCTTGAGACAGCTAGGTAGCTAGACATTGCTGGATATAGCTTAAGTTTACTGTAGTAAGTAGCAGCTAGACATTGCCGGGCTTTTATACCCTATACAAAAGATTTAGGTATCTTTCATAACCAATAGATACAAAAGATTTGATTAGATCTTTGGTGCACTATGTCACGCACACGCACTCACTCACACGCTCTACTAAGGTATCTTTGTAGTATGCAAGATGATTGAAGAAGGATTTGTGCCGATTTTCATATAAATCCATCCTTTCATCCAATGGCACTAGGATCTATATATAACTTCTACGGGAAATTTATTGATGAAACTAACGCAGAATTTCGAATTCGACGATGGTATGACATGCTTCCAGAAAAAGCTCTTATAGGCTCAGATTGACCCTAAATCAAACTGCAGTAGTCGGGATTACAACCTATTTCTTGATTCTGAGAGTTCTCAAGGACTTACCCGACTTTAGATGGGCATTAGTCTAGTGTTCGATTCCGGCGGATTTTAACAGGTTCACAACTGCCGTAGAGCTAGTAGGAAACAACCAGTACTATGGTTATGCCAATGAACTTGGAATCGCAAAGTCCAACAACTATATAAGGTCCTTGCTTATGTTGCAAAGATGATAATATGCATCATGTATGGGGGCGAGATCTCTCTGAAACAATACAAAGGCATTCTTACGAGTTTCTCTCATAAAGAGAGTTTGGACAGAATCATTCGATCCTATAAGAAGTCCGTTAACACTCGGAAACCAATCTCTGAATACATTCTAGAGACGTTTGCAGCATGGGTCGTTTGAGGCTATCGAAGCAGGGTTCAAGCCCAAGTCCGCTCTATTACATAACACTTTACCAATACGCTACCCCTTATACAACTTGCTTTCAAAACTCCTAACAGTAGATCGCATTCAGTCTATACGCCGTTCATTACTTACAACATCCACAGACACAAACCAAATGAAAATACTGTTTTAGACAACTCCCATGTAGGCCGCACTTACAAAACGAAGCTTGCCTTCCCCATACATTTTTTTAAGGTAAAGTTGTTATCAAGGTTTCATTTCAATGTTTGACGTACAGGTTAGGTACCCTTTCACCTTAAACGACGACATGTCAACGGGCGCCCGAATGTTATTTACGTGCCAACCACCACCCCCTCACAACAAATATCTGGTACTATTGAATTGCGAGCATTGCCTCTCCCCACTCACACTGGCGGCCACTCATATATGGAAGAACTACCCCCCGACGATCACGCCTCCACACGTATATATCCCCTGTTAACGAAAAGTGAAAAATAATATAAAGAAGTGAATGTGGTCATGAGGACTTATTTATATATTATTATTATTATGTTCCCGAGGAATGCGGAAATAACGAAAACAGTCTTCCCTAACTAGGAAAATGTATCAGTGTGTTCCCGTCCTCCGGCCGATAATGTTGCAGTTATTGGGGCTGTGGAGGTTTTAGGCGGCCCTCCGTGCCTGATGTCCAACTGCAGCGTTAGTGTTGCCGGAGGAGCCGGGGCACTTCAGCTACTTCGAGTGCCGAACCGAGGATTGTATTGTGGCCCTGAGAAGGGAGGAGGGAGCCTTCCTGGAAAAATATGAAAGATGGTCGCGGGTGCATTCCCGCTGCATAATATTGTGCCTCATTACAGGGTACAAGTTAATGCAGACGGTGCAATGCACCTGCGATCCAAACCACTGCCATGGCGTGAAAAGCAAAGTCAACCTCCCGAGGCAGTGCCGCAAAGGGCGGGAGGGGATATTTCGAAGATCCACAAGTCCAAATGTGGATTATGTAAAGTCAAAGGACATTCCTACGCAACTTGTCATTTTATAAATATTGTGGATGTGCATGACTTCACTAATTCTTAACCAAAACTATCTGGGACCATGCAATTACCACCCACCGCCGCGACACTCGCACGAATCCTCCGTACCAAGAACATGCATACTACCTCCGTTTTAAATTGGGGATGAAATTGGGGGTTGTGCCGGCCTGTCCTGTGCACTACGGGCGTGATGCCCGTTATTCGGGCATTAGTTAAAAACATACGAAATAAGATTGACAGAGTTTACGTCCCGCTCCCCGTTCCGTACAACGGGAGCGGCGACGTCAACTGATAATGACGGCTCGCCGTCTGGGCCGTGCCCAAAACGCGTGGCGCATCCGGTGCCTGCGAGTGCTACAACGGATGGTCACGGCTATGCCTGTGCCGACGCGGTGCGTGAGGCATGCCGCCCATGAATCCAACGTCGCCCAGGCAGTGGCCCGAGCCGAACAAGACTATTGGTTCATGAATTGGAGCTTGGTACCGGAACACGACATTCCGCTTCCGGTGGGGACAGTGGGGTGTCCCTTGGGAACATTAGAGTGAGTACCAAATGCAATATGATTTATATAAGAACATAAGAGACAAAGGAAAGTGTTGGTAGGGTTAAGGGTCCTGTATACCACAAAGTCAGCATGTTTATGACCAAGCGGGGTAAAGACGTGATGGTTGATCTTTAGTAAGGGCGGACGCGTAATGCGGTGGTGGGGATTGTCCTCGGCTGTGTGATGGGTAGCAACTGAATGGGAGGGACGGTATGAGAGGTTAATTCCGTCGTTGGAACATGAATGACGTCACGCGGGGGCGTAGAAACGAACGTTGTCTTACTACATCTTAATTTACTCAACACCCACTTGCGTTTCCAAAACAGTAAAGTTTAAAGTATCAAAAAACTCGCATTCGAAAGTGAGATTCTTATAGTGTGGGTTTGGGTTCACTTATACCAGATAGGTGTATTAAGGGTACCTATCCATCTCTTGTTGCCATGACTGAAATGGGACGGTAGAAGAGTGGGGGTGGCTTTTTCCTTATTTTCCCAGAATACTTGCAATTTGATCGTGCGAGCCTACCGTATGTGTTAGATTGGCTGCCGAGTCATTCATAATGATAGCTAAGATCTTAGCTAAGTGTGGGACCGAACATGTGGGGTGTACGGCAGTAGAAATAATTGCCGACGTGTGTGAAGCAAGAATAAAATTTTGACTGAAAGCTTGACAGTTAAGAGCAATGGAAAAGGTGCCAATCCTTTATAACATAAATATGTCTCCCCCCTCAACTGACACAGGGCAATCACATGATACACCCGTTACGTCAGATGACCAATTAACTAATCCTACTTTTGATGTTGAACAATTATTTGATATCAATCATTTAAAGGAGGATACTCGTACGCAGCTTTGCGACATCTTAACCACACATAAAGACGTATTCTTTAAACAAGGGGATAAAATGGGTTTAGCTACAGGCGTAGAGCATAGGATTGTTACGGGAGATGTTCAACCAGAACGGGTACGCGCTTATAGGACCCCGCATGCGCTTATTCCCATTATGGATGCTAAAATACAGGAATTGCTAGACAAGGATATAATAATACCCTCACACTCCTTTTGGAGCGCGCCGTGCATGCTGGTAGCCAAGAAATCAGACATGGGGGAACAACAATATCGAGCGGTAGTGGATTATTCTAAAACTATTTATAAATGTTCACAAGCAGATCCCTATCCTATGCCTAATATCACTGAAACCATAGCTCATTTAGCGGGAGCTAAATTCTTCACCACCCTAGACATTTGTGACGCGTAGGCGTCCCATCATATCCCAATTGCTAAGGAGGATCAGGAGAAAACAGGCTTTTCCACGTCCCGTAACCATTTCCATTACAAACGTTTAGCAATGGGTCTTACTAGTGCGCCTGCCACCTGACAGCGGCACCTTGATGCGGTCTTGGCCGATTTCAAAAATAAATTTCTTTTTTTATATTAAGATGATTTGATTATCATTTTGAGTACACCTGAGGAACGTTTTCATAAGTTAAAGCTTGTTCTCGAAAGACTTAAAACAGCGAGGCTAAAACTAAAGGCTTTAAAATGTGTTTTTTTGCAAACAGAAATAGAATATCTCTGACACATTATAGTTCAGGAGGGGGTTAAACCTTCACCTGTTAAGATAGAGGCAATTAGGACCTGGCCGCGCCCTACCTCTGTAAAAAACATTAAGCAATGTTTAGGGTTCATGAACTTTTATAGGTGACACATTAGTATAGCTACAGCTAGCGGCAGCAGCAGTAAAGCTAAACCACTAACGGATCTTACTAGAAAAAATGTCGTTCGAAAAAGTAAGGTAGGCCTTGGAGGCCTAGGCTTATCCAGGGTTTAAGTCACGTATTGTGTATGTAAGCCCTGCATTAGGCCCAGGCCTAGTGGCTTTTATAGGATTTACCAATCAATTTCTGAGTAAGGTTATAGTTCTGCACAACAGATTAAGTCATGTAGGCCTATCATATCGTGAAGTGTAGGCTAGGCCTAGCCTACAGACATGAGTTAGCATGTCTGTCCAAGATTATGGGCCATCCGCTTTGTGACGTTAAACAAGGAGCTGAAGATTTGCATCAAAAAACGACATCAAAGAGACCTATTGTTCCATCTGCTGTGCTTGATTCCGTCAGTTATGCAAAGGAAAATTTCATCAGAAACTACATTGTCCGACACGGGAAATGACCTCTTGTGGAAATTAATAAAAGCACTGGTCTCTCTCTTACTATGTCAATGCTCAAAAATACTGATCCTGGATCTAAGGCACATTCAGCTCGACCTGGTCCTATACCAATAGAACAATATGATTATGTTTCGTTGTGTGCAATCAAAGAATTTGATTATATCGATAACATAATTCCATACATCAAAGATAGAACAATAACCCTCATTAAGAGTAAAGTTTTCCAACGATACATTGAAAGAGATTCCAAATTCAAACAGGACTGGAAAGAAATCAGACTACTTCTGTACTATTAACTATTCCCTCAAACAAAAACAGATCATTTAGCTTACTTGAAAAGATATATTGAAGGTGATTGGGAATACTTGGCATCATATCGTGTTTTAAGACTTGTTCCTAAGGAAAAGGAGCTCAAGTTAAGTGCACGTGCATATGGATGCAAAACCTTAGAAGATCGATGTAGGGGTATTGTACAAGAACTGAATGTAGCGAGATTTTTAGAGGAGTATAGCGATGAAGAAGCAATGACACCATCAGAATTGCAATTGATCAAAAAACTCCTTGCTTTTAGAACACTTGAAAAGGCATTTCCAGGATATAAGAAAATAATTATCAATGTTGACGCCTCATCGTGGAACAATCATTTCCGACATGAGGCAGTTGGTCCTATAATGTCCATGACATTGGACAACATTTACGGGACTCCTATATTTTCCAAGACGCAACTTGCCTACAAAACACTTTCCTGTACATGCCGGATCAGGATAAAGTGTACTATTGGAACGGTCAAGAAGGTGGAATTGACGGATTAAATCAGTACTCATGGGTATACACATACATTCATCAGATAAAAGTATGTATGAAAGATTTTCCTTATCCTTATCACATCCTCTGCAAAGAAGATGATCTCAGAGTCGCTGTACTCATACCACCTATCAATCTGATTACAAAGAGCATTGATGAAATAAGAGTTGAAGTACTGACATCTATATCCACTGTACGAAGTCACTTTGGCCATAAGATTAAAATAGAGGATTCATATGCAAGCGAGTCATATTTCTCATTTTCAAAAAATGCATTTGTAAACAATGTAGAGATGCCTCAAACTTTCAGAAAAATTCAGAAATGCTATGGGGCAAACAATGCCTTCATAACCACAACAGATGATTACATAGCATCATCGTTTAGTAATGCACGCGGTGCATCGAAGATAGGTCCAACACCCATTTAATGTTACATTGTTGCACTTTGTTGGTCGTTCCACACCTTATGCAACAAGTCAGTATATAGCACCATGCACAATGATCAGATATCAGCTTTGATGCTCTTTCCTTATCTACTTGGGGGTTTTCCTGTAATCATCTTCACAACTTTTTTGTGAGAGATGAAAGTGATCTATTGCCTCCATTTGTTAACTAACTGCAGTTTTGTGCTCTTAAATTTCCACATATTGTAGAGTATATGGAGAATTTCTTCCGTCAAAATATGATGGAACCTTCAACATGTCATTTGTCATTTCTGATTGATCCGTATTCACTTCCAATACAAAAGCCAACAACATCTCAGGCATATCTAAGATCTACAGTCTCGATAATCATTAAAAAGAAAACGAAAAATGAAACCCTCAAAGAATTATTTGATCTCAAGATTCTTGTTACATGGAACAAATCCTTTTAGCCATTGGAACACTAAATGTTCTTAACGGAAAGCTGTTAAGTGCATTTTATAATTGTACACCTGATGGATTAATATCAGAACTGATTAGAAAATTTTAAAGTAGTAGGAGTGTATATGATGCAATTGTATTGAGCAGCAGACCAAGATTTGCCAAGAATGTTCTATACAAAGCCTATACACAAGATTACAGGCTAAATATGTACCGGGTTCAGATCCTAAAATCCAAATTTCATGATGCAACTGAATTACTTCCTGGCAATTGGATTCAATTATGTCCTACGTACATTGCACAAGTTGTCAGAAATAAATTTTGGGGTAGACCCGTGGAATCTGTGACACATCCTTCCCTTCAACACATGCTCAGTATAGGATCTATCAAATGGTTTGGAGTCACGGAACATTCGTCATTGAATAATTTTGAGCACTTTATCGACATCCCAGAAGAGTTTGACAAATCATCAGTTTGCTTCTCATCAGGAAAACAAGTTCCTTTTATGGGTGGATCAACAGGAACAGGGTTATCCAATCCCGAAGTCCATCTGGACTAAAAACTGGAATAAAAATGAATCCCCAAAAGGAATTTCCAAAAGTAATGTAAGCGGTTTTGTGTGTTTCCAGATGGCCCCTGAGATTGGAGTTGCCCCCGGGAGGAGGAGGTAGCCCGACGAGAGGAGAAAGTGAATGTATCAGGCACCTATGGCGTGGCCAAGACTAACGAAAAAAAATAAAAATTCAAATAAAAGGGAATTATGACGTATAATCTGAGAGTATTCATTCCGTGGTACATAATGCAACAGTTTTAAGGGCTCGTTCATATTTTGGCAGCCAATACCCGAGATGACATGGATCACGGCGGTAATGTACGGCCAGGGCTGGCACTACCCCCTGTAGGGCCGTACATTCCAGTCGGAGCGCTTGCCACATGTTCATTGTTCCGTTGGTGGTCTCACTATCACAGGCCGCATTGACTAACTGAGATCAATTATCACTCCCTTACTTTCACAGCTACCCACATCTAGCAGGGATTTCCCGTTTGATCTTGGTTTCATATGATTTCATATACCAATTTCCGTGTCTATTTTTAGTTTACAGTTGTCTTCATCTCTGGGTATATCCAAGTCATTATGCCCTCCCGTCCGCAGACACATAGGATCAAGTGTAGCCTATGTAATACGAGAGGACATCCTCGGGCTAATTGTCATTTTTTATATATTGTAAATGTGCATGATTTTACGAAGTCGGAGCAACAATGTCGCGAGGGCCTTGATCGACTACAGCAGTTGATTAAAACTTTAGCA
This sequence comes from Isoperla grammatica, assembly GCA_945910005.1. Taxonomy (NCBI): domain Eukaryota; kingdom Metazoa; phylum Arthropoda; class Insecta; order Plecoptera; family Perlodidae; genus Isoperla; species Isoperla grammatica. The sequence goes on from OX246737.1 coordinate 102,469,316, forward strand.
GATGCTAAACCTAAAAAGTATGGGAATACACAAATACCGCCCGCGGCAGCATCTCTTGCTAGGATCCTCCGACAACAGGAGCATGCCTTTTATTTACGTTTCCAGTTGGGGATGCACTACCCCCTTCCACCCTTTCGGGCACTACCTCGGGAGTTTGACGTCCCCTCTCTTGGTGATATATCAACTCTTGTGGGAGAAGCATATCGCACTACTGTGCAATGGGGGGGAAGGTAGGGTCTGTTTCCTATTTTTTTAGGAACACCCTTGTCCCTCCCAGACAGGCGAGGCCACTCCATGGGCCATGGGGACAGCGGAGCCCTCCCGGAATGGACAAGGCCACTCCAGGGGCCATGGGGACGTCAGAGCCCTCCCGGACGGGCGAGGCCATTCCATGGACAATGTGGACATCGGCGCCCTCCCGGAACTTCACATATCTCCGATTGTGGGTTCCCTCTCACAAATCTTCTATGACTTGGACTACCCCTCCTCGCCATGTCAACCTTGTCTTATCTCATCCACGGACATTTATACGGATACGTACAGTGCTACGACCAGTGATTTTCATGCTTTATTCTACGAAATAAACTTTTACGTGCTACAGACACATGATACAGACACCCTTAGCTTGGTACATTTACTTTCAGTGCTGAAGGATAAACTTTTGTGACTTTCCTTTTATTGTATGTGAATTTCCGTCGATGTTTTGTGCTATCAGTGTAGAATCTAATCATTCTATTGTTCGGTGTTCTGTATTCATTTATTTCGCATGTTCTATGGTTGCATATATCAACCAAATGTTCTGCATAAACGCTACGGTACTGCCCCTGTAGGGACATAAGTCCCATAGTACCTAGGTAACTCTAGTTATTTTACAACGTTTCTTTTGTCCATATTACACTCATTTCACACGTAATATTTTGTGTATTTTGTTTAGTTATTCATTCATTTACTACACAATCGTCTTTAGTGTCATTGTTATGAAAGGTCTATTTTGTTTCTGTCATTTGTAGTACAATATTTTGTTTTTGCTATTGTTATGTTACTTTAATATGTTCTGGAATATTATATTCTCTTGGATTTTTTATTTTCATTGCACGGATGTAGTGCATATATTTTCATTGCACGGATACAGTGCATATATTTTCATTGCACGGATGTAGTGCATATATTTTCTTTGCACGGATGTAGTGCATATATTTTCATTGCACGGATGTAGTGCATATATTTTCTTTGCACGAATGTAGTGCATATATTTTTATTGCACGGATGTAGTGCATATATTTTCATTGCACGGATGTAGTGCATATATTTTCTTTGCACGGATGTAGTGCATATATTTTCATTGCACGGATGTAGTGCATATATTTTCATTGCACGGATATAGTGCCATATGTATTATGCTTATATATATTATGTCATTTTGATTTATTGCTTATTAATGCTTCTTTCAACGCCTCATAGGTAGCTGCCATTAATTCTGTATTATTATCGACAAAATCACGAGCATCCCCTACAAGCTTTAAACGTGCTACAATAGCTTTCTGCACCTGGGACCAACCATCCATTAAAGCAATTTCATCAATACGATGAAAGAACGCCTCAACTTTTAATTGGCCCGAGTGGCCAGAAAATTCCGGAATCAAATTAATATTACTCAGATTACTAAGTCCCGTGGTGCCTACATCACCTACGTGACCCCCTGATTGCGGAGAACCGGCGTCAAAAGACATGATTAAAGTACCGATAAAATTAAAAGAAATAAAAATGAATCCCTAAAAGGAATTTCCAAAAGTAATGTAAGCGGTTTTGTGTGTTTCCAGATGGCCCCTGAGATTGGAGTTGCCCCTGGGAGGAGGAGGTAGCCCGACGAGAGGGGAAAGTGAATGTATCAGGCACCTATGGCGGTGCCAAGACTAACGAAAAAAAATAAAAATTCAAATAAAAGGGAAGTATGACGTATAATCTGAGAGTATTCATTCCGTGGTACATAATGCAACAGTTTGAAAGAAGTAAAAAAAAAAAAATTTTGGCTTTCTTAAATTCAAAAGGAAATTTAATTTCGTTAAATCCCACCGTTTTGCCACCAGTGTCGTGTGGTGGTTAGAGAGGTGAGCGTGGCCAAGGTTAATAAAGAGTAAAACATTTATATATCACAATTTATTACTGATAAGACCAAATTATGAGCTGCCACCACCGTCTGTAAGGCGACGGACCCTTTTTAACAATGAATTTATGTTTTATTACTAGGAGGCGTAAATTGGTTCTTGGCGCATATCATGCACCTGTATCTCAAATTGTTGCACTGTGTAAAATCTACTGTACATCCTATCCCTAATAGACAACCATCTTATATTAAGGAGATATGCACCGAGGTATTTGACTCAGCTGAGTAATACCCCCGGTGAATATCAGCTAAGTCCCCCCGCCGCATCCGGCAATTTGGGGACTACGCCTTTAGGCTAAATGTACTTAAAGTATTAGATCAAGGTAAATATTAATCAAATATAGACTCAGGCGAGTCATATAATTAATTAATATTAATTAGTCTTCTGCCGTATCCGGCAACTAAGACAGTCTCCTGCCGATTCCGGCATTCAAGACAAACCTTGGTCCAAGCTCCACTCACCGAAATCCAGTGATGTGTTGCTCCTAACTGAAAATTTGGCTTAATTTTGTCACCGTATTTATACTAATTTAGTGACCTCCATCATAAATGACTATAATGATTTTCAGGAATATTATTGTGTCTTTAATGAAGACTTCATGTGAGATATGTGAAAACAATATATCGAATTGAATAGTTGTATAGGTGAAAGTGAAATGAAGGAAATTGACGACATCCGTGTTCAGTGCAAATTTATATTATATAGAAGAAATAATAAAAGAAGGGTAATAAATGAGATAGCGCACCATGACAGTACGAACGCGTCTTCGTTGATGAGGCGTTAATGACTCAAGCTGGTGCGTTGGGTTTTATCGCAGTGTTGGCGCGTTGTGAAAAGATGATACTGTTGGCTGATAAAAATCAGATACCTTTTATTGATCGATGTCCTATGGATGTGTGTTATGCTTTAGCAAAGCTCTATAACGGTATATCTACAAGAAATGCCGTTGTTAAATCTATGCGGAGGCTCACTTACTCTGGTGTAGACATTCCTAAGGATTGATTGATTGATTAATGGGGCTTAACGTCTCATATTTATGCAACGATGGCTAATCGAGACGATGAGCGGGTGATAATGAAGATGAGAAAGATGATGATGAAGAATAAAGTCGCATCCGAATCAGATCCATTGTACGTCGCGTGGGTCGTCATACGGGAGTCCAGCAAAGGAGGGCAGGGCCAAGTGGGAGGAGAAATATTCAGTGGGACAGTGGGCGAGAAAGGGACAGGGTCAATCTTGTACATTTGCAGAGTAATAAGGGATTCGTGCGGGGTATGGGAAGCTTGATGGTCGCGCTGTTCTTACCATTCATGAAGCGCAGGGATTGTCTTTTAAAAATGTAGTTTTGGTGCGCAATTCGAGTTTCTCATGTTATATGACAGCGTACTGCACGCTGTTGTTGCGATCAGTAGACATACTTAAACCTTTGTCTATTACACTGATTTTGAGGATGCAGTCAGTAAACTTGTCATGGTGGCATGGTGGCTGGACGATTGGATGAGGCTGCGTTACGACAGTGGAACGCAAAAAATATGCTGGATAACGCTGAGGTTGGTTATTTGGCCGAGGATTATGCACCGGCGGGGATCTTGTTCGACAGACACGGTTCTTCTGTAGGTTGTGATACTTATTTTGGGAATCTGCCACGTTTTGAGCATATGCCGCTACGTCATGTCGTTACGGCTCCGTCTTGCGCCTTTACGCGGGAATTAGGTCCTGGAGTGTGTCGGAAGGACACTAATGTGGCCTATCTCCAAACATGGTATGATGATCGAATTCCTGGAGTCTATTCCGCTGTTTGCGCTATGGATCAGGAGATTGTCGACTTCTCGAACTTGGTCGTTGCCGTTGACTCATTGAGTGTTATCGTTGGACGTGGAGCACTACCGAAGAAAAAATTTGATAAATTGCGTCCATTCTTTAATACCTTGATGCCCACCAATCGCGTTAATTCACAACGTGAAACCATCTTGGGAATGGTAAAAAGTAATGTGAGTGCCCCGAATCTTGTCAATGACTTGGAACCCGTGGTTTTGGCAGGTTATCTTTATGAGCATTTTGTGCGGAGTGTGATTGGAGCGTCATCGACGTATTAGGCGTTTGCGAATGATGTTGTGAATGGGAATGGTGGTTTGGTAGAAGAATGGTTGAATCTTCAACCAAAGAACGTCAGACGTGATGCCTATAGTGAGACTCCCTTGCACATGCGTGATTACAATAAATTCACTTTTATGGTGAAACCGCATGTTAAACCTCCGCTTGAGGTCGGTGCAGACTGCCGAGTTTAAATTTGCGGCAGTGCAGACGATCGCATATCAGACGAAGGACATAAACGCCATCTTCTGTCCGGTTATGGCCGTACTCCGTGATAGATTATTATGGGTCTTGGATTTTCGATTACTTGTTATGACTGGTATGTCTGTGGTTGATTTTGAGGGGGAGTTTAATTCGAGGTTTAATATTGGTGTGTCGGATAGATTTATTTATTTATTTATTTTTGGATTTTGGGCGCTTTTAACGGCGAGGGTCATTCGCGCCTCCAAGATGTATGTTATAAGTAGAGTATGGTTACAAAGGTTTATTTTGAAATGTAAATGTTATTTAACGAAAACGAAAATCGATGTCATCAGAACATTGCCAAAGTCATCATAAGAGAGGGTTAACACTGATAAGATTCGTTGTCAGTAGAATATTGCCTAGGTCATCATAAGAGAGAGGGCTTGCAGATTCGTGGTCAGTGGAACATTGCCAAGGTCATCATAATAGAGGGCTAACAGAGTCGTCATAATAACATTGCCACGGTCGACATAAAATGGAAGGTAATTAAATAAGAAACAACACGTTTTCTACATATACGAGGGTATTCAGCATGCTGAGTGGATTTTTGAAGACACTCTACGGAAAGATAAGATGTTGAGCACTTATAGTCGATTAATCAGATTAGCTTGTTCCAAAAAGTTAAGAAGTTTTCTGCAGTTGACATAGGACAGTAGCTCCGCATATGATTGGCTTGGACCCAATTGGAGTCTTAAGGCATCATATAAAGAGCATTCGGCCAATAGATGTTGTACAGTTAGTATGGCATCACATGTGGCACACTTTGGGGCAATCTTTTCTCTGTCGGATAGAGTTTCGCAGGTTGAGTGTGATATGAGTAAGTGTGACAAGGCTCAAGCCGAGACGCTACTTAAATTTGAGCTTATGTTGTATAGGGCATTGGGTATGCATGAGGATTTGTTGGAGATTTGGCGTGATAGTCATGAGAAGTCCAGGTTTAAGGACATTCGTGGTGGTGTCTCGGCTGAAATCGTGTTTCAGAGAAGATCTAGTGATGCCAGTACCTTTTTAATACTGTTGTTTTGATGGTCGTAATGGCGGCGTGCTATGATTTCGAGGAAGTTGCATTGGGGTTGCTTGCGGGTGATGATAATGTATTGTTTTTTAAACATGGAATTCTCGTTGCTTTGATCCCTCGGCGCGAATGGCGGATCTCTTCAATCTTGAGTGTAAGTTGTTGCAGAAGTATCACTTTCCCTACTTCTGCTCGAAGTTTCTCGTGGTCGAACTGATCGGAGTGCCGAGGGAGGATGGTCAAGCACCAGTGAGCACGTCGAAGCTACGAGGGTCAATGCACAAGAGCAGCAGGACGGCGAGTCGGGGAAGCTGCATTGGAGACTCGAACGTGGGAGTGGCCGACAACGGGCAGACTACGTCATGACCAGGTATAGCACGACGGTCAAGGAACGAGATGGTGTTGTGTGATCTAAGGTAGCCTAAGCAGGGTCGCCACATCATTGCCAAGGTTAGGAAAAATGTGTTTCGATAATTAAAATAAGGTTCCTTATTGTTGTTTGAACCAAGTCTAGTTATTTCGCATCCTGAAATCCTAACGTCCTCAGACATTGCATCGATCCTTATTGTACGAATTCACATGAATAAAGGGTTGCGCTCCCCGCAAGCTTTATCTATAGAATTCATGCTCTAACGGTGAATCCTGGTACATAACAAAGTTGGTACACTACAATATTAAAGATAACTATGCTACATGTCAACAAAACACTTGCGAATTTCGCCTTATCGCTTTAACTATGGAGCAGCTTAATAATAAAATTCGTACTATCGAGGAATCATTCCGTACACAAACTCAGACGGAAACACAAATGATTACAATTATTTATACTATCCAGACTAATGTCAGATCAATGGGGAATACATTAATGAACATTAAAGAGGATATTAAAGAGCTTGAAACCGCTCACAGCATTGGGACGCCTTAGCCAGTATTTTATTACTCCCATGCATTTGTTGCAAATCTTAACAATGGTCGAACCTCACTTACCCGAGGGTTGTTTATTACTATCCACCCTATTGGTCACATGTACCTCTACTTCCCTTGCGAACGTTCATCTAGCAGTTACCAACGGCTTCATTCGTCTTTTTGCACAGATACCAATTAAGGAATATAACAAGTATTTTAATCTATTTCGCGCGGTGTCTTTACCGTACCAACTCCCCAACCATACGGCAGCTATTGAAATTATTCCGAGTAGTGAATATTTAGCTATTACCCCTGACGGGCAATATCTTTTGGAAATGACTTCCGACGACATTTCGCATTGTTCTAAGGGTTCCCTCACAATTTGTGCTCTAATGAGACCAATCATGAAATCACATAGTCAAACGTGCCTATATGCACTATTTGTGGGAAACAGGGCATTAGTATATACCTTATGCAGCAAACAGGTTCACTTAAAATTGTCCCATATGTTTAACATATCACCCGTTAAAACTACCTGGATATAAAGTGTTATAACAGAATATTTAACGATTCCTTGTCCAAGTGAGGGTAGCCCAATTTGTTGCAGAAAGTGCAATGTGGGCGCTGAGACTGTGGTCGTGATTGCAAACCCTGATCAAAATTACCATTATTGTTGGTAGTGGGTATGCCCTGCGGCGGAACTGAGTTCCCTATCCCGAAATCTCGTGGTGTGCCACATGCATTGGCATAGTGGACCAACCATCCATTAAAGCAATTTCATCAATACGATGAAAAAATGCCTCTATTTTTAATTGGCCCGAGTGTCCAGAAAATTCCGGAATCAGGTTTATATTGTTGAGATTACCAAGTCCCGTAGTGCCTACATCCCCTACATGAGCCCCTGATTGCGGAGAACCAGCCTCAAAAGACATGATGAAAGAACTGATAAAATTTGAGAAATAAAGTAAAACGAATTCCCAAAGGAGTTTCCAAAAGTAATGTAAGCGGCTTATGTGTGTTTCTAGAAGGCCCCTGAGATTGGAGGTGCCCCCGGGAGGAGATAATCCGAGCGAAGAAGTCGAATGTATCAGGCACCTATGGCGGTGCCAAGACTAAAAAATTGAGAAAGTGGGGAAAAAAAAAAAGATGCAAATAAAATGAAACTGTGACGTATGATCTTGATGTATTCATTCTAGGGTACATAATGTTAGTTTAAAAAGAGCAAAACAAAAAAGAAATTTGGATTTCTTAGATTCGCAAGAAAATTTAATTTCGTTAGATCCCACCGCTTTGCCACCAGTGTCGTGGGGTGGAAGGTCGTTAGAGTGGCAAAGGTTAACAAATGAGTAGAACATACTTTTATAACACAATTTATTACATTTCAAAGTGTAATTGCTGCCACCACCGTCTGTAAAGGCGACGGACCCTTGAGACATTATACTTATTTATGATTTTAATACAAGGAGGCGTTTAAATGGTACCTGGTGCATATTATGCCCTGTTTATCCAAACTGTTGCAATATGTATATAAAACCCGACAAAATCCTAACCTAATTGAGTAGATAACAATATGCCAAGGGGATGTACATCGAGGTATTGACTCAGTTTGAGTAATACGTCCGGTGCATATCGGTTAAGTCCCCCTGCCGCGTGCGGCAATTCGGGACTGTACCTTGTACTAAGTGTAACTTAAAATATTAGATCAAGGCGATATTAATAAGGTATAAACTCAGGTGAGTCATACAATTAATTAATATTCGGTTGTCTCCTGCCGCAGCCGGCAATTCAGACAGTACCATGGCCTAAGTCCTCCACTCACCGAATCCAGTAATATGGAGATCCTGACTGACTGACTATTTGGCTTTAATTTGTCACCGTATTATCGTATATATACCAAACTGGTGACCTCCATCGTAAATGACTATGGTAATTTTCAGGAATATAATTGTGTCTTTAATGAAGATTTCATGTGAGACATGTGAAAACAACATATTGAATTGAATAGCTGTATAGGTGAAAGTGAAATGAAGGAAAGTGACAATAACATGCTGAATTTCGTTATAAGATTATTGTGACATCTCTGTAATATCCGTGTATAGTGCAAATTTATATTATATAGAAGAAATAATAAAAAATGGTATATAAAAATAATAAATGAGATAGTGCACCATGACATTATTAACACACCAGACCATAACAAAATCCAGAAATTATTAGATATATCTGCAAATTTGGTATAAAAGCTCTGAATTTCAATGAAGAGGGGCAGTCAGTCAGTCGGCAGCTAGAGCTCAATTGGGTTCAGCCTATTTTAATTAGTAGTCTAATAAGGCTTAAGAGTTACCAATTGGTGACCTACTGCAAAACAAGGCTTATTACTTTATTGCATACATTGAATTTTATTCCTTAAGTTTGAGTTTATTGGGTTTAAGGGCGCTTCAACCAGTTAGGTCATTTTGCTTTATTCCTTAAGGTTTGGTTTAAGTCAGCGTGTCCAATTGGTCACCTGATTAATAAAACAAAACTTAGACCTTTTCCGTATTTATATTATTGTAAGCCGACACAAAACTGAGTCCTAAAAACTCGTATTTATTAATCTTTCAAGTGTGCACATCCATCAAAAACTTGGGTAATTTAGACATTTATTTATGTATTAAATAATTGTCAATAAAACTCATTATATTTAACCAAGATTGATTCCTCACCTGCTCAAGATCTATAGTATAGGTCAAGAACCTCACGTCCTTCTCTATTGAACCTAAATTAATTAAATATGTTTCTGCTCCTTTCGGAGCAGATGGTGGCAGCAACAAAAACTACTCATGATAATAAATAATATGTTTCCTAAGTCGTGATCGACATCAATACTCTCGCCCCACGACAATACTGCATATTATTTTATAATAGCTATATTAGTAAAAAAAATAATAGTGTAGCGCTACAGGGTTATATATCTTGGATTATCGAGCAAGCGGCGACATCCAATGTCACGGGGTGTATCGCATTTGCCGAGCTAATGACTAAGATGCCCTTTGTGAACATCGAGGCAATTGCTACCCGCATCTCAGACACCCAATTTAATGCATTCATGCTCCTTGCCGCATGTTTGATACATTGTCATGAAGCGGGTTTTATAATAAAAATCTATAACTTAAGAATTACCTTATGGTTGAACTGTACATCAAAAAGATAATCATAGCTTAACTATACATGTTATTTGTATAGAGATTTCCAGGAATATGTCAGTAACCATTAGAAAATAATTTATATAACGAGATTTCAGGATGTTATTGAAAGTTAAGGTGTCAAAACAACCTGTAGATTTTACTATATAAGCCAGACGAAGAGCTGTGGAAATTTGTCGAGGATCAATCTTGTTCTAGTTCTATATGTGGACGGAACTAGAGTCCGAGAGGCCTAAAAAAGCACTTGTTAGGAGAACATGTCTGTTTTGAGAAAGACCCAACAAGTTACTAGATCACCGTGTGATCAGTTTGGCTCTGAAACAGCACTCTTGTACTCTTGTACTCTTCCCATCTCACAGCATTGTTTTTTGTGAATTTTAATATAAAGTGTGTGCAACCGCAAGGAAGAAACATCATTTATTTGGTAAGTGTTACAAATCAAGATTATATTTTTTGTTAAAAATATTAAAGATATTCTACTCAATGCTCAAATTATTGTTGTGCTTCTTGCGAGTTACGATGTAGCTCAAGAATCCACGTCCTCCTCAAAATACCTATTTCTTTTCTATATTTTCTCTGTCCTCCTCCAGAGGCAGTGGTGGCAGCTATACTAAAAAATAAGACATAAACAAAACCTCAGCTCCTATCCATCCGCCCCACGACAACATGACCAGTATTGTTCATTGATTACGCCCCCTATGCTTCATAGTAAGTACGCTGATTTAGCGTACCTCGGTGGTCATAGTAAAACTGTCATCCTCGGGGATCAATCCTTCTCCATATACAAGGGCCATCAAACGAAAGATTGTGTTAACAGCACATCAACCCTTATGGCTTTGTTAGCAGCCATGAAAGCGGATCAAGAAGAAGACAACGAGAATGAGATGTCAGTGCTCAACTCAAACAAGGTTCAACTAGTTTTAGATCGAAACATTGATGACATACGAAGATCGTACTATGAGTATCAGAAAGGGATTAGCAACCATCTATCTACAGAGAAAGCTCGCAATGCACTGTTGGAAACACGGGTAGGATGGCCCCGAGCAGCGAAAAATCTCCCAGCTGGTGCTAAGCGGCTCAGTATGTCTAAAACCTTAGGACTTAAGTCATCGAAAAGAGAATCGCCAAGTGGCCAGGGCTTGAAAACATTTTGGTAAGAAACACTATGAACAAAGTTGTATTTAATGTTGTTATTAAACCTGGTTTATAATGATTATATTAATAATTGCTACCCTAAGGTTTGTTCCACGATCCGCCCTTCCATGCACCAAAGCTAATAAAGTGGACCACATTCGAATCCTAAGGGTTAGTGGAGTCCAAGGTGTGGAACCCGTTGTTAGTACGACCTTTTGTTTGAGACTATCTGAGCAGGGTTCGAGCCTGGGTCCGCTTTATTACAATGGTGTCAAGGCGGTGGGATCATCTTTACGAAACCCCCCATTTTTCTAATCACTAACAAAAGCTAGTAGATAAGTGCTGGCAGCGAAAGAATAATACATTTTAGCAAAGCACCTTTTCCATAATGCCCTTTGTACCAATAGCTGACGAAGTACCCACACGGAACGTTACAGGTCTTCTCTTTACTTGAAAACTTTTCTGGCTCGCCGTCCGGTCAGGCAGTCAAGGATTTGTTTCTAGCTATCGAGAGAGCATCACTGCTAGCAGGATGACACTCGAACAACTAACTGGAATCGCTATTTTGAAACTTGAAGGCGAAGCACAAGAAGCTCCAATGTAGAAACTGAACTTCATACAGCCGATTATCAAATGCTAAAAAATAGTTTAACCCGACTCTTTAAGGAACAGGAACATAATTCTTCGGCGATACAACGGTCCAATAACTGTGTACAACGACCTGGCGAGTCGATTCTACGAAACCCGTTTGAGAAAAGAAGGCGCGAAGAAAAATCAAGAGTTCCAAGCAAGTAATTAGAACATGTCAATGTTGATAAACATCACATCACGATGGTTCGAGGATAAGAAAATATCATTACCCTTAATTAACCTAAATTCAACATGTTGACCACAGTAGTATTCTAAGAAAAATGAATTCAGTACTGTCCCCCCCCCCCCCCCCCCCCGCGCACACGGTAAGTTAGGGAGTGCGTAAACAGAGTATTTTGCCAGTTAAAGTATAAGGTGAAGATACTACAGCCCTTTACAGAACGCTATTCAACACCTATCAGCGTACCGTACTATCAGCGTACTATCATCGTAACGAGTAAGTACCACACAGATTATTATACTAAATTGAGACTAGGGACAATGAAGCGACTAAACAACAGTCAAATTAACGACTTGTTTTCGTTAACTATAGAATGAAAAGCCGTTGTGCCGACTGCACCCCGTACGACGCTTGTACATTATTCCGCTAGTTGACAATCTATTGGAGTGCCCTATACCCGGGCTACGACGATCCGTTGCGGAACCCCGAACCCGAAGAGTGGGACTTCTGGGATCCCGAGCGGTGGCTCGAGGACGAGGAGGAGGAATGGGCAACTTGGGAGGAACTAGGCGTTACTTTTGGGTTGGCCTAAGAGGCTAGGGATGGTAGCCCGGCACATCGAATTATAATAATAATAATAATAATATTTAGGGTTTTACGTCCCATATTTTTGCAGCGAGACTAATCAAGACGATGAGTGGGTGATTATGGGAATGAAAGAATGCCACATGTCGAACATTTCAACGTAGTTTATATCTTCTTCCTTTTGACTGCGTGCGATAGCATGTTGATTGATTGACGCTGTTATTGACGTTGGAGGGTTTCTTGAACCGTCCCCGCCACCAATACCGGGTCCGGCGCCTCGAGGGGTCGGCTTTTCGGGGCTACGGCGGCCAAGGAGGGGGAGTGGTAACTCGAGCAGGGGGTGAAGATGGAACTTCACAAGTAGACGTACGGACGTTCCCGCAGAAGGGAACTTGCACCCACGCTGACTTCAAATCTCCGACTCCGACAAGGACCGTGGGGGGTGGGGGGGGAGAGAGCAGGGGGAATTTCCTGCATTAAGGCCAGATGAAGTATAACTACGGAGGGACTACCCCCGAAAAAGGGCCGTTCGGGGCTATGGCGGCCAAGGAGGGGGAGTGGTAACTTGAGCAGGGGGTGAAGATGGAACTTCACAAGTAGACGTACGGACGTTCCCGCAGAAGGGAACTTGCACCCACGCTGACTTCAAATATCTGACTCCGACAAGGACCGAGGGGGGGGGGGGGGGGGAGCAGAGGGAATTCCCTGCATTAAGGCCGGGAGGGAGTATAATTACCTACGGACTACCCCCGAAAAAAGGCTGTTCGGGGCTATGGCGGTCAAGGAGGGGGAGTGGTAACTTGAGCAGGGGGTGAAGATGGAACTTCACAAGTAGACTTAGGGACGTTAACTACAACCACTCTTACCTTGCCATTCTTCTTCTTAACCAACACAATAGGACTTGCCCACTCAGATGTAGAAGGAGTAATCACCCCTGCCTTCAACATATCCTCGATGTGCGTCCGTTAGACACCACGCTCCCCTGGACTCACCCGGCCAAAAAAATCAGGGACAGACAAAATCGAACTCATAACTATAGAAAGGATGCCACGAACACCAGAAAATGAAGCAGTTGTCACTTGCCTACAGAAAGCATGTGTCCATACATTTAGAACCTTCATCATTGTAGCTCGGCAAAATTCAATAATGAAGGAGTCAACAGCATATAACACCTTCAACATCAACTCCTTGTTCAACCCAGTAAACACATTTGGATGTATGACATTAGAAAACCAAAGTGTTAATGAAATATAGGACATGAAGGAACTAATATCGTCAACATGGATGGAAAGCAAAACATGGCTCCTTGATCGATTTATCGAAGGGATCCTATTCTCAGCCATAGGAAATTCAAGGGATGAAGGTAATTTCACATGTCTGAGGAAACTGTTCTTAGTCGTCATGTCTTGGCACCGAGGAAAAAGCTGTGCCTGTTAGTAGATACAAGCACCCACGCTGACTTCAATTTTCCGACTCCGACAAGGACCGGGGGGGGGGGAGGGGGGGGGGAAGAGCCGGGGGAATTCCCTGCATTAAGGCCGGGAGTGAGTATAATTACCTAGAGACTACCCCCGAAAAAAGGCCGTTCGGGGCTATGGTGGCCAAGGAGGGGGAGTAGTAGCTTGAGCAGGGGGTGAAGATGGAACTTCACAAGTAGACGTACGGACGTTCCCGCAGAAGGGAACTTGCACCCACGCTGACTTCAAATATCTGACTCCGACAAGGACCGAGGGGGGGGGGGAGCAGAGGGAATTCCCTGCATTAAGGCCGGGAGGGAGTATAATTACCTACGGACTACCCCCGAAAAAAGGCCGTTCGGGGCTATGGTGGCCAAGGAGGGGGAGTAGTAGCTTGAGCAGGGGGTGAAGATGGAACTTCACAAGTAGACATACGGACGTTCCCGCAGAAGGGAACTTGCACCCACGCTGACTTCAAATCCCAGACTCCGACAAGGACCGGGGGGGGGGGGGGGGGGAGCAGGGGGAATTTCCTGCATTAAGGCCGGGAGGGAGTATAATTACGGGGAGGACTACTCCCCGAAAAAGGGCCGAGATTGGGGACCTATCCTATGCCCAGTGGCCGGGGAGCTCGTCCCTGCGGACTTAGCCCGGCTTAACTGGAGCAGCTAACAGCTCTAAGTTTCTTCAACTTCTTCTTCCATTGACGACCGAGAAGTTTGGTATCTGCTTATCTTGACGGTGGCCGTGGATAGAGAGACGAAGAAGTTTGATACTTCTGAAGGTATCCATGGGTATGATTTCCGTTATTAGCATCTTCTATTCTTCTTAGTGTCTTGAATAACATATGATGTAGAACGTTATTTTGTTATCTACGAGGTAACCATTGTACACTCAACACTGGCAGTTCAATATATTGAGATCTTCTAGATTGTCGTCGATAATTTATACTTCTTGTAAAATGTTTTTGATAAATTGAACTATCTTCGTTAGGCTATCTTCGTAGCTTGAATGATATCATCTAGAAGAACATATTGACACCTTGACTGGTTCCGCGGGTAACGTTCACGCAAAACCTTCATTGTTGTACATTTTCTTGAGTAATCAAAGCTTTAGACGCTTCTTCTTTTGTATCGTGTACAAAATTGTTAATTTTTAAATGTAAATTGTCGTTTAGTTTTACCTTGATGGTGATGATGACTGCTAGGTGTTTAACGGCTCGTCAACATCTTGGTTATTTGCGCATTAGTCTTGAAAACACTTATAAACACTTACAAACAAAAATCTTATCCTGACAGAACGCGTGATAATTTCAGATTAATTTCTTAGATACCCTCACTGGATGTAGTCTGAATTTAGTAATACTTATGGTTTCCGGTGTTGTTGCTGTCTTGCAGGTTATTGTACGCTACACACTGTAAGTCAGACGATAGGAGAGTAGGCCTGGACACCGACTGCTCGAAGAACACTCACGCTACACCTGTACTGTACGACTGTCGACTTGACACTGACGCATCTCTGCTGCGTTGCTCGTGACCGTGAGCGAGGGGAGGGGGTTATGCGAGGGGAAGGGGGATGTACAGGGCGTTCAAAAGTACAGACACAATTCTTTCACGTTGGCAAATATGTAACTTTCTAAAGTCCCGGTCGACTTGAATAAAGGTTTGGATGGATAATTCTGTATGAAACGGTAAATGTAGATAAATGTTTTTGTAATTTTATATCTAAATGTGTTACGTATATGTTATTCAATTTTAAATGCCCATCCAAGGTGGTCCACACACAGAGATGGGCAGTATCAAAAATACAAGTAAACGCGTTTGTTGTTTGAATTGTGTATAAAAAATATACGAGTGTAGTATCTTGCATTTTGCATATAAAATAGATGTTTAGAGTATTTTGTAATTTACAAAATACGTTTCTCAAGAAAATACTTTGTTCCAATCTTTCTTTTCACGCGACGGATTGCGACCAAACTGTACCGTCTGTTCAGTAAGTTGCTAGCACAACCTAGTGGCGTGAGTGTCTGGAAAATAAGTACTTGCTTTTTACCAAAACAAAAATGCAAAATGTTATTGACATGGTGTCTTGTGTAGGTCATTCCTTATTACTAATAAATAAATAAAATAAATTCACATTTAGAGTCTACCCACTCAGTAACTAAACTGATTTGCAGTGGGGGACTTTAATTGAAAGCGACTGAACCAACCCTGTAGGCTTCGAACACCAACATCAAAGCATTGGCAAATGTATTTTTGTTTTGAGTAGGCCTATTTTTGAAAATACAATTGTATTTTGTACCGAATACAAGTCTTTAATGGTATCTTGTATTTTGTATCTAAAATACATTTATTTAAGTGTTTTGCCCAGCTCTGCTCCAACGAATGGGTGGCAGACCCTGATCGTGCGCCACCTAGAGACCTGGTTTCAAATCCCGTATAAGATATGTTTTATGAAGCTGTCCGTTATCTTCATCTATCATCCCTCATCGTCTCGAATAGCGCGATTGCAATTGATGGAGACGTAAAGCAAAGCAACAACAATCATCAAACCAAAATCAATTAATAAATAAGGAGTCATTCTTGTATGTTGCATTTAAGAATTCGCAATTGCAATCTATGTGATCGCAATGTTTTTCAAATTTAAATCGTGAATGAATGATTTCACTTGTATCGATGAATAAATTTAGAGTTACCGAAAAAACGTTTGATGATTATTCATCAGACGCTGTATAAAGCCGGCCAGATTACAAGCAGGAAAAGTGGTAATAACCAATAATAATAATAATAATAATAATAATAATAATAATAATAATAACAATGATGACAATAATTATTATTATAATAATAATTATTATAATAATAATAATAATAATAATAATAATAATAATAATAATAATAATAATAATAATAATAATAATAATAATAATAATAATAATAATAATAATAATAATAATAATAATAATAATAATAATAATAATAATAATAATAATAATAATAATAACAATAATAATAACAATAATAACAAAAATAATAATTATTATAATATATAAATAGATACATACATATATGCATACACAAATAATGTACCGATAAAGTATTGCAAATAATTTTCATTCATTAAAAATAATAACAAGACATTGATACATAAAGAAATACAAGTAGTTCACAGAGTCAAAAGGGTCAATGAGCCAAATAATTCCTGGGTGACCAACGTTATAGCCAATACTTGGTATTTAAGTAGACATAATCAGGTTTCTCAATTGGTTTAGCAATATCTTAAATTAATGCATGACTATTAGACAACGCTCCATTAAGACATAATAGGGTGGAGTGGAGGGTTGACTATGAATACTTAGTATTCAACTGCGCCTGTTGTTGAAAATTCAGAATTTGTAATGTACTGGAATAGAAGGTTCTAACTGGCCGATAATCTTAATCCGGAGATCGCCGGTTCGATACCGGCCAGCAAACTACTCTTTATTCGGATGTAATGATAACGATTTCCATGTGTGTTGCTTATTGAACTTCAGTGTTCTAAACATCCTA
>OX246737.1:102491458-102546458 GCA_945910005.1 Isoperla grammatica
TGACGTTACATTGATAGCTTATATATATATGAATATGAATATGATTATGAATAATATGATTGAATCTGAATCTCAATCTGAATATGAATATGAATATGGATATGAATATGAATATGAATATGAATATGAATATGAATATGAATATGAATATGAATATGAATATGAATATGAATATGAATATGAATATAAATATGAATATGAATAAAAAACATGGCTTAGATATAGTTTTTGAATCCCTTAGTTACGCCACTGACTAAATACAGGATTCGCTCGGTATTGCTCTGGCAATGGAGCTCTCGTTCTCTCGAAATCTAGTCACACACACTACTACAGTCATTTCAGACATGTTGGTACCCAAAAGTAACAACGTCAAAGTAATGTATCTGCTCTATTACTACGTTTATAAAGCGGAATGGTTTCGGACTGACTTCAGTACGCACTGAGTTCGAAACGCTCGAGCTGAGTTGTTTATCAGTCGAACTTGTTGCTCACTAAACTCGGCTTGCATCGCCAAGTGCGAGGCGAGGCGAGTCCGCTTGATAAACGTAGTGTATGTCACCATGTAAACATAAAATGAAATGCATTTTAAATAGCATGTACGTGTACCATGCCAATAAAATTAAAATATTGAATAATTCCTACCGGTACATGAAGTTGCGTGATATAGTTTTATTGATATTGTTGTTCTGAAGCACTCCCCCCCCCCCCTCTCCCCCCTAATCCCAACACACACATTATAAAGCATTGCAAAATTCCCAGCATATTATTAGTAGATCAGCATAAAAGCAATGATCATATTTTAAACGTGAATGCAAGTAGTAGCTTTGACGTCTATCGTAAGAAAATCTCTAATTTTGTACATACTTCAAAACGGTTTATTATTGAATTGCACCAACTATTTTAACATTACGGATATTGGTACACTTTAAATGGATATACTGTACCCTTTAGTGGGTGTAATGTGCAATACACCTATAATAAAAACAGCAAATACTATTAATTATTGTAAAAGGAAAATGTGTTCTATGGTTTCGAACTGGTGATCTTTCGTTTTGAAGAACAATAGTTTCAGTCGACAGCTATTACATCACACACAATAGTTGTGTTATTCTGTATTTGTCCACATGTCAGGAGAAAGTCCAGTTCAGCGAGCGTTGTTGATGAAATATTTGGAAATACCAACGCCGATAATAGAATTAAGAACAACAACGGACTACAGAAACGCTCACAAATACTGCATCAATATAATATTGGGTGCTGAAGTGGAAATTTTGAATTTTGTCATCTAGAAGTATAAATCGTATGACTAAATTGTTTGAGGTGCCATTAGATATTTTTCACCTTTTGGGTTATCAAGCACATTGGCTAAACTCTTCTAAATGTGGGGGAATAATATAAAAGGGGTTCAAATGTATTTATATTTACCCGGGCCAAACGACTTATTTGTAATTTGAATAATTTGTCGATTAATTTGTAAACTATATGTTTTGGCGTATACTTTTGTAGACCGAATTAGATGTATAATATATATATATAATATATGAAACGCGATTTTTATATTAGGTTCCTATTTTAATTACATTTTGATGATTTGATGGACAGTATATAAAAAACCAACCCTGCTTGGAATTCAACCCAGGTCTCCAACACTGCTCTACTAAACAAGAAGGCCGTAACTACACCAAACTTGATTTGAGTTATTTATGAATACGTGATTTGACTTAAATTTCCTTTAGCATCAAAGGGGTTTGAGTTTTGTTCAGATTTGTTTTTGCTAATACCGTATTTTTATTTTTTACCATCTATATCCTGCTATCATGTTACTTTATGCGTTTTGATGATATTTTATGATATATTTTTAGATACAGTATTTTTGTTTAGTATTATGCATGCATGTAGTTACGGTAAAAACTGCCTTGTAAATCCACAAACAGAGCACCGTATCTGAGCAACGTACTAAGAAACAGAAACCGTACCTGCAAGTTTCTTAGAAAGAAAGCCGTAACTACTTATGTTGAAGTAGTAGATACAGCTTTCGTTACTATTTATTGTCGACCGATAGATGTGGCTCAGCGGTAAGTGGCGGAACTCTAATTTGGGAGGTCGCCGGTTCGATTCCGGCCACCGGCAGTCCTGACTAAAGGCTTTTCCGAGGTTTTCCTCAGTCGTAAAGGTGAATGCTGGGATTGAGTCCTACTAATAGCCCTCGGACATTCCTTCCCAACTATCCAAACACCCTAATATACCATCGGGTAAAGATGGCGTGCACCCTATAACAAGGATTCCTACGAAAAATTAATTATTAATAGTCAGCTACGGTCTTTTTGCCAAGGAAAATCTTCAAAATTGTAGATACGGTATTTTTAGTAGTCTATTTGACCCACTGAGAGTGCACATACGGTTTTTACATAGTCCAGATGTAAAAATCATCCCAACAATATGGATAGCAGTGCTAACTACAAACAAAATATGTAGTTACGGCCTTCTTCTTTAGTAGGGCAGAATAGCCAATTGGGCTTTTTATTTTATTTTAATTAAGGCCAGTGTATGGCACATTGCCCTCTTTAACCTAATGGGTAATGATTGATGAATGATAATGAGGAAGGGAGGAGGGGAAGCCTGGTACCGGCACGTAGTCTACTCCTGTCGGAAAAAACCAAGGGGACCATCGGCTTTACGTCCCATCCGAAAGGACGGTGTAGCTTTGACCAGTCATATAGATTCCTCCACTAACCTGGACTGCCGAGCAGTAAACAAGAAGAAAGAAGCTGTTACACAAGCTTTTGAACCCTCCCTAATCTGCTCTAACCATAAGTAACTAGTGTTTCGGAGGTGAGTGGTCACCTACCCTCCTCCTGACCTAGCCCGAGGTTGCTTAACTACGGTGTTCGTATGGGAACCAGCTAAGCGACCGCGGCTAAACCATTGGTTGTTGGGCTATAGAGTCGGCTCAGCTCAGATGGTTAGAATGCCCCCCCGGCAGGCATGATTGTCGCCATAATATATAATATTTTTCAGGGGGGGGGGGGGGGGGAGGGCGAAAGCCTCCCAGTTCGCCACGCAGGGTTTGGTTTTATTTTTTAGCACTTTTTAACCGATTTTGGGATCTTAAAGAAGGTTCTGGATTAAATTAATTGAACCACGTACTGTTAGATACTAGCTATTTACTAGGTAAGTTACTTATTAGCTAGGTTGGCAGCAGAAGGCTTAGATTGGGAGATATGGAATTCGAGCGGGAGATTTAGCGTGGGTGAGCAGAATGGGCTGGTTGAGGGGGAGGAGTAGGGAATATGGCGTGGGAGAGAGAGGAGGTTGAGTTGTTGAGTTAAATGAGCAAGAGTTTAATGAGCAGTTTTGTTAGTGGAAAGATCGTGTGATAGTGAGCACGAGGAGTGTGCGGACTGTGGAGAGTTAGAGAGAGTAGTTGGGATAGTAGAGTGTTGAGAAGAGCAGTAGGAGTTTGGAGAGTTGTAAAGTGCCATTAAATCATTATCAATAGGACATTGTGTGTGTTGAGAATTATCCTTACTCCTACAGTACTTTCTCAAAACAGGGTTCCCTTTTGATTTTTTAACGGGTATATAAAATATGCTCGTATAAATCAAATTAAAACACATACTGTATGAGATGGAAACCATTTACATCGTACACACTACACATATTTATCAGGAACAATATTTTGTGGACTGCAAACAAGGTGACTAGTCACATTGTAATCTAAGGTCAACAAAACATAACAAATAGGAAACGAACGTAAGCAGTGGCGTATCCAGGAATTGGGAAAGGGGGGGGGGGGTTTCAACCCATATTATAGAGAGTGGAGCGGAAACATAATTGGGGTTCCGGGGGGCTTGCCCCCCGAAAAAATTCTCGTCAAGGTCATTTTAGTGCAAATCTGTGCGTTTTACAGCGGCCAACTGAAACAAGATTACTCAGTTTCTGGCAACACATTTTTTCCTTAGCACCGCTAATAAAAGGAACCTCAATCAATAGTTTGCATATTTTTCGTATTGCTTTTGCTTTTAATTACAACAATATACAATAATTATAAAGTAAAACATCTAACTGTCTATTGAAATACTGTCTATTGAAATGTAAATGGTCATTTTCCATGTTTCCTTTACAAAAGGGGGGGGTTTTGTCCCCCCCCCCCCTCCCCCCCGTGTATACGCCACTGAACGTAAGAAGTAGGAAACATTATCGTTTGAGATAACATATTAATGGTAACTGGCCCGTCTAGCCGTGATTGACAATAGAAACAAAGAGTAAAATGCATAAGTGCAATATAAGTTGAAAAAACAACATTAAATTGTAATAAAAATAAAAGAGAATAGGAAGGTAGCCAGCGAACACGTGACAGGTGTTGCGGGGGCCGGGGGCCCGGGGGAGGCGTGGTCATATTGCCCCCGCGAGCTGCAAATAACAGTACTTACTGGATCGGGTGGAAATTAACATATTCGTGAAGGGACGGATTGACTATAAAATTGAAAGTATTTTTTATCATTATTTTATGTTTTATTTACATACTTTATATCATGAAATGACGCCTAGCGCGTATAGCCAGTTAAATTTTAAAATTCCTTAAATCCAAGGGGGGGAGGGGGATGGAAGTGCTCCCCTATCCCCCCTCCCCTCACGGCGCCCATGCCAGCAGGTGGGAGACCTCTGTTCGATGGAAAAAATTGCACGCCATACTAGCACACTATTTGCTCCTTGACGATTCATGTCGATCATTGTGGCATAGCTATTGTCCCGTCAAATAAACTTGCAGTGTGTTGTCGTCACGGATTATGTTATAGGGAAGTGACGCATGTGACAACCACCAACCTGAATGTAGTTGCATCTCATTGTTATGGCTTAGGTGTTGTAGTGATAATATCGGGTCGCCTTTTGTCAGACGTGGTGGGGTTGCATTCCATTCACTGTTGATGTAGTCAATGCAGTGGACAGTGCAATGCACAATGCAGGTATCGGGAAATCCAGCGGCGTCAGACTTTGTGGAGCGACCGCCTTATCTCAGAATATAAGACGGGAGCGCGGAACAGGGCACAACGGAATAGGGCACAACGGAACAGAGCACAAACCGAACACTTCCGAAGCGTGCGGTGTTGCCAAATGTGATGATTGTGTTCTGTTCCGTTGCAGAGCGGATTACCGCACACACGTTAATTTGTGTGCGGTAATCCGGTACACAACGGATCACAGCACAATGTTTACACATAAGCGTGTGTGCGCTAGGTTAGGTTAGGTTAGGTTAGGTTAGGTTAGGTTAGGTTAGGTTAGGTTAGGTTAGGTTAGGTTAGGTTAGGTTAGGTTAGGTTAGGTTAGGTTAGGTTAGGTTAGGTTAGGTTAGGTTAGGTTAGGTTAGGTTAGGTTAGGTTTGGTTAGGTTAGGTTAGGTTAGGTTAGGTTAGGTTAGGTTAGGTTAGGTTAGGTTAGGTTAGGTTAGGTTAGGTTAGGTTAGGTTAGGTTAGGTTAGGTTAGGTTAGGTGAGGTTAGGTTAGGTTAGGTTAGGTTAGGTGAGGTTAGGTTACGTTAGGTTATCGTGTGTGCGGTAATCCGCTCTGCAACGGAACAGAACACAATCATCACATTTGGCAACACCGCACGCTTCGGAAGTGTTCGGTTTGTGCTCTGTTCCGTTGTGCCCTATTCCGTTGTGCTCTGTTCTGTGTACCCGGGACACCTCGCTACTTATGGCGTGGCTAGTATAGGTATTTTAGGCTGCGGGGGGGGTTGGGGGGGGGGTATTCATAAGATACAACGAGGTGTGGGAAGTGCATTAACAAGGGGTCGGAAGTGAAGCCCCAGCCGCCAGAGCCTTTCTCGCCGAAGGCAACATTTTTTGGGCTGTTATAGAAATATTTTGTGGTTTTAGAAGCAAATAAAAAAACTGGAAGCACTTAAGGTACCCTTTTATTTATATAATATAACAGCTGTTAACATATTACACCGTTTGAGCTGGATGGCGAATTGGTTTTGCTCGAATTAATGTATACGATAGCTATACACTCGTGTTATCCCTAAAATTATTTAACATTTTTTAGTATTAAAATACCATTATTTTCTAGTTTTAAAAAAGTATTTGCATAGAAATATGAAAATGTATTTTCAATGTTTTATGATTTTTTAATAATCACAACATTAAATAGAACGTTCTGGTCACTGGTTGTAGCAGTGCTTTAGCCATATAAAGAGAGAAACGCGCGTTCATTTATATATTTATATATTTATATATTTATTGTGGTTTACCATACCCAGATCAGGTATGGAAGGCTACTGCAGGGCTGTTAGACCCTCTTCAGCCTGTTCATTTATCATCAATCTTAGTTTAATACTGTTTTATCGAAAGGTACATAATTAACTTTACATGAAAACAAATAAGTATAAAATATCAGGGCACTCTGCCGTAGCCGTCTTCCTATTAAGGTGACATATGTTACAATTGAAAAATTCATAAAATGTAAAATGTAAGAAATTATTTTAAAATGAACTGAAAACTAATTAAAACACTTCAATGAAAATAGAATTGCAATTGTTATAGATAAGTATAGTTTTAATAAAAAATTTTAAAAAATTAAAAAAAGCCTCGATATAGTTTCATGGGGGGGTTGAGCTCTCTAAACACCTTCACTATAGTTAGCACTGGCCGATCGTATTCAGTTCAGATGCATAAACTACTGCGGAAAGAAGGACAACCAACATACAAATAAAATGAATAATCGTGGTTTTTGTTTCACATTTTACCACGTTCTGACGCAAACATATTTTTTAATACACCAACCGGTTACACACGCACAGATTATTACGTGTTTCACTTTGCTTCGACTTTTAGACGTGTGAGGTCCGTAGGAGGCTAATTGCATTGGGTTTAGTATAATTCTTATAATAAATGTATAACAGTTAGACATTCACATTCACCGTTAGTTTAGGTAAATAAGTTCATGATTCACATTACTGTGTGTCACTCTGTACAGAGAAGTTCCGGGTGGATGAGTAATTGGCTGATTGCCTGTTGTTCTGGAATCTGTACGAACACGGACACTCAAGGAGGTCACAGGGTATTTCCAGAGCTAGATGATGATAATATTTGGAGTTTTCAGTATCATATTTTTGCAACGAGGCTAATCGAGACGGTGAATGTGAGATTATGGGGATGAAAAAACGCCACATGACGTCCATGCCCAAGCCAGGCTATGAACCTGGAACGCAGAGACCGCGGTTTATTACACCAACGCCTACGCGACCTCGGCCAACTGCGTCGACCCAGAGCTAAGAATCTAGGATGTGATATACATATAAAATAAATTATTAATAAGTTGGCGGCAGGAGGTTTGAAGGCTCAACCCCCCCCCCCCCCCCCCTCCCACCACCTCCTAAAAAAAACATAATAATGAAAGAAGTCGAGTTTTGTTTTCATTCTATGACCAAGGGTGTTTATTATATATTTCAAAAGACCAATCAATTATCATTGTTATTATAGAAAGTTAATAGATCGAGTCCGGACAACAGCTGCTAGGTGCCGCCACTTGCTACGCAGTCTAGATAAAGCAGTTAGTTCGACATTGTGGCCAACAGAATGAAGCATATTGTATACCGATGAAAGGACCTGACAAAAAGGCGCGCGAAATTGAGTACTATATAACACTATAGAATACTTTAACTTGTAGCACGTCAATGATAAACTACGTGTACTAGCACGTCAATAACCAAACTACGCGTACTAGCACGTCAATGACCAAACTACGTGTACTAGCTCGTCACTGACCAAACTACGTGCACTAGCACGACAATGACCAACCTACGTGTACTAGCTCGTCAATGACCAAACAACGTGTACTAGCACGACAATGACCAACCTACGTGTACAAGCACGTCAATGACCAAACTACGTGTACTAGCTCGTCAATGACCAAACTACGTGCACTAGCACGTCAATGACCAAACTACGTGCACTAGCACGACAATGACCAACCTACGTGTACTAGTACGTCAATGACCAAACTACGTGTACTAGCTCGTCAATGACCAAACTACGTGCACTAGCACGACAATGACCAACCTACGTGTACAAGCACGTCAATGACCAAACTACGTTCACTAGCACGTAAATGACCAAACTACGTGCACTAGCACGTAAATGACCAAACTACGTGCACTAGCACGTCAATGACCAAACTCTGTGCACTAGCACGTAAATGACCAAACTCTGTGCACTAGCACGTAAATGACCAAACTACGTGCACTAGCACGTAAATGACCAAACTACGTGCACTAGCACGTCAATGACCAAACTACGTGCACTAGCACGACAATGACCAACCTACGTGTACTGGTCCGTCAATGACCAAACTACGTGTACTAGCTCGTCAATGACCAAACTACGTGCACTAGCACGTAAATGACCAAACTACGTGCACTAGCACGACAATGACCAAACTACGTGTACTAGCACGACAATGACCAACCTACGTGTACTAGAACACCAATGACCAACCTACGTGTACTAGCACGTAAATGACCAAACTACGTGTACTAGCACGTAAATGACCAAACTACGTGCACTAGCACGTAAATGACCAAACTACGTGCACTAGCACGACAATGACCAAACTACGTGTACTAGCACGACAATGACCAACCTACGTGTACTAGCACGTCAATGACCAACCTACGTGTACTAGCACGTAAATGACCAAACTACGTGTACTAGCACGTCAATGACCAAACTACGTGCACTAGCACGACAATGACCAACCTACGTGTACAAGCACGTCAATGACCAAACTACGTGCACTAGCACGACAATGACCAACCTACGTGTACTAGCACGTAAATGACCAAACTACGTGCACTAGCACGACAATGACCAACCTACGTGTACTAGCACGTAAATGACCAAACTACGTGTACTAGCACGACAATGACCAACCTACGTGTACTAGCACGTCAATGACCAACCTACGTGTACTAGCACGTAAATGACCAAACTACGTGTACTAGCACGTCAATGACCAAACTACGTGCACTAGCACGACAATGACCAACCTACGTGTACAAGCACGTCAATGACCAAACTACGTGCACTAGCACGACAATGACCAACCTACGTGTACAAGCACGTCAATGACCAAACTACGTGCACTAGCACGACAATGACCAACCTACGTGTACTAGCACGTAAATGACCAAACTACGTGTACTAGCACGACAATGACCAAACTACGTGTACTAGCACGTCATTAGCCAAACCATGTGTACCAGTACGTCAATTACCAAACTACATGAGCCACAACGTCAATGGCCATACTACGTGTGCCAAAACGTCAATGGTCATACTACGTGTGCCAAAACGTCAATGGCCATACAACTTGTGATAGTACGTCAATGACCAAAGTACGTGTGCCAGTATGTCCGTGGCCAAACTACATGTACCAGTACGTCAATAGCCAAACTACATGTACCAGTACGTCAATAGCCAAACTACGTGTATCAGTACGTAAATGGCCAAAATACGTGTGTCAGTATATCCATGGCCAAACTATACGTGTACCAGTATACGTAAATTACCAAACTACGTGTGGCACAACGTCAATGACCAAACTTCGTGTATGAGTACGTCAATGGCCAATCTACGTGTACCATTAAGTTAACGGAGGCGGAATGGTTTTAATGACAAGTTGTGAAGGTTTTTTCACTCCAGTAAATAACAGAAAACAATAATATTTATGATTTAATTTAACAATAAATACAATAATGTGACACTCATCAATAGTTATTATTTATAAGTTATTATTTTTTAAATTATTTACGCTTAATGCGTTGGGAAGCTCATCGTTAATGGTGAAAACTGTTTTGTATTTAAAATAATATAATAATATACTAGAACAATGACACACGCAATCAGTGAGGGTAATTGAATCTACCTTCTTGTAAATATTTACACATTATGCGTGGCTGGATCATTGTTAATAATGATAAACATATATGTTTCTACGACAATATATTAAACACAACTAAAATTACTATTTTGCATTTAATATAATTTAATAATACATTTACTATAAAGAGACAATCAAAATTAGTGAGATGATTGAAAGCATTTGTTGGCAATTTTGGACGCATCCCATTAGATGAACATGTATGCGACCACTGCCGCCGCTAGCGCTAGTGCGCTCCAAGCCCACGTCACAACAGTTTCAATGGTAGGAAAGACTTCTTCCATTGCCGTGAGTTGATATCTGAGAGATGGCTCTTGAATATAGACGTCAGCTTTCTTGATCTTTCCTTCTGCATGAAGAACCTAAGACAACAAATAAATACAAGATTAAAATTAGAAGGATTTAAAATTCTAATTAATATCATTACACGACAAGCAATAATAATGCACTAGACTTTATCATGCGAAGATACAAAATACAGATAACAAGAGTCCGTTATCAGTGGCAAAGGTAACCGACTCACCTCTCTGGCAGCTCGCTGGCCTGCGTCGATGGCGCCAGACATGAACCCGAACCAATGGGTGGCCGTCTCGACTCCCGCCAGAAAGATACGCGATCCTATTGGTTCCCGGAGTGCTGGCCCGAACATTGTCAAGACCCCTGGCGGGAACGCGGCCGCATATCCGCCACACGTGTATTGCTCGTCCGACCACAACTTGTGAACGAAGTGATCTGGCTGAAATGTACAATAAAAAACAAGCTCACGATTCGTATTTCGTTGAAACTTACTGCGAGAGTCCGAGAGGAGAAAATACACTAGCTATAAAAATAAAAAAAGAACAGAGTTAATAAAAAAAATCTTAGAATGAAGGTAATGCATAATATACTTTATAAGGAATATTGGAATCCACATATATCGTTGAAACTTACTGCGAGAGTCCGAGAGGAGAAAATACACTAGCTATGAAAAAAAAAACAGAGATAATAAAAAGTCTAAGAATGAAGGTAATACATATACGTTATATGGAATATTGGAATACACCAGTAAACGTTGATAGTTAGTAATTTTTCAGTGTAATTATCACTAGGCATTTACACATTATTAATTTGGTATGTGATATTTTTTCCTTTAAGATCACCGGGATGATTTTGTCGTTCACCAGGTCTCTAATAGATGATTTTCAGAATTGATCTAGGAAGCCGTGATACGCTCTATCTAAGGGTCCTTGGTAGTTATGTTGAGGAGCATTTTTCATTGTTGTGCATTGTTGTCATTGAAGATCTAGAGGGCCGTAATTAGCTCTATCTAAGGGTCCTAGATGAATTCTGAAAAAGGTCTATAGCGGGTCTTCACTAAGATAATGCATAACATAAGCAAGCTGTACGTACTGTCGTCCAATGTTATCTTCATAGTTACGAGACAACTAAACCCTTAAAAAAAAAACACAAAATCTTGGGCCAAAATACCTTCTTCTTCATTATTCGTCACTATAATAATTGCAGTTTCGGGAGAATTAAAGCATCGTTCTTTCAAGCATCGTAAATATAGCGTATGCCAAATAATGTCACACAACACAGTATTCGTCAGAATTCATATCTGTTACAGTACAGAATTTAGCCACGCTCTCCAAAGAACTTCACAGAATGTCACATCTTCGTCTACACTCTTTATGTTTACGTTTCTATGTGTACCGACACGCTTATGAGTTACGTTTTATGTATTATGCATAACGCATTACGTGTTTTTGTAGACCCGCCTTTACTCAACCTTTCAGTTATGTTTATGTAATAATACGAAGTCGATTGAAAATATATAATTCAATTCAATTCTCAATTATATTTCGACAAGTGCAACTTTTTGAATCGCAATACAATTCGTAAATCTTTAAAATAGTGAGCTTACTTGGTTCTTGTTTACTATAATCGGAATTTTAACTGGGGACGTGATTTGTATTTCTACGACTGCGATGCCTATAATCCCCGTGAAAATGGGCGCATAAAAAATGAATCCGCTCAAAGCACCCTAAATTTGAAACTCTCGGTTATAGAGTTGTTAAAGGCCAACAAACGCGGTACTGAAATCGTTCACGGAAGTTCTAATGATATTATCTATAACAGTGTTTGCCAGTAGTGTTAATATCAATATAAATATTGGATGAAGTGAATAGGGAAGTCTCATATATTTTTTTTAATTATTATTCTATATTAGGATCAACTGGCAAAACACAACCATATTTCATTTGTGTAACTAAGAACAAATTTTCATTAATAAAAACGAGGTTTAAGTTTTCCATATAATTTTGGCGGCAAAAACGGGCCATGGCGTCACTACTTGTATGATGCAATCAGCCAATCATACACACTAGGGTTGCGTTCCGTTACATGCTGGATGTACTGATCCAGTGCGCCAGCTTACTGGATGCATTCCGAAACATGCTGCCAGCGACTACTGAGCGTTCCCTTACTTGCTATCCCAGCATCTCCAGTGTACTGGAAGTACTGGCCCTTTTTCACGCAGTAGCCCCAGTAAAACTTGGAACTGTCATGGCGTCGCACCAAACTATAACATACCAGTGGCACGAAATATCGCTGGTTTGTCCAGAAACAAACAAAGTAGTGAAATTAGTAGTGAACGACAATGAAAAGGAGCGTCTGGTGAAAGGTAAGAATGTTTTGTATATGCTATTGGACGTATATTTCTCTTGGCAGGGTGCAATTAGTGTAGGCCCAGGCTGACAGTTATAGCTTACGACTATTTTCGCGCCGTCTTCCATACTGTGCTCAGTGCTCTGCAGGTGGATGCTTGTTCCGTTTCTTAAGCCTACTGGCTCGCGCTGGCTCACGCCGGCGCTCACTGGGTCCCAGCAGTCCCAGCATGTAACGGAACGCAACCTTGAACTCCTCTTTCCAAATCTTATCAGTGAGAAGCATACGTGAAATCGTGACTTGAAAGAATACATAATAATATAGATATAATAATAATAAATAATAATGGTAATAATAATAATAATAATAATAGTAATAATAATAATAATAATAATAATAATAACAATAATAATATCATAATATCAGACCGCCTTTTGTTTAGTTATTCATTTTCTGAGGATTTGACAACCGCTTGCCAGTTTTGACAACGGCTCGAGTAATAAGTTTCATTGTTTCATCCAGGAGGCAGTGTCGAGTTTATTCATAAGCAGTGACTTGATACAGTAATGAGGTAACAGGCCGTTTAAAAAAAAAAGTGCGGGAAACAGAAAATCGAAATCTTTGAACCCTTGTAGAAATTGAATAAATTACTTTAAACACTTTTAGATTACGGGGTTTGTTTTTTTACATGAAAATCTATTTATTTAATATATTTCAACACATATTGGAGACTCACGAGACTTCCCTATTAGCCTGGAAACATATTGTTTGCCTGATCTACATTACCGTGTGATGTCACAGCCCCCTCAATCATACCAAAAGCTAGCATACAACTTACCGCCGCGTTACACGATTGAGCGCGAGCTCCTCGCTACGAGTAGACTTGCATTTGATAGCATGGAACTCGCCGGCAGACAGATACACGAGTGAGCCAGCTCGCGCTAGCTCGGAAAATGTCCAACTACTTGTTTAACTTCCTGGAGAGTCAAGTAAGCGAGCTCCAATCAAACTCGTTGTTTTAACACGTGACCATTAACATATGAGAATCTATCTATTACCTTCTCCTATTATTTTCTGTTTTATATTATTATTACATATTATATGTTATATATATATGTATATATTTGTATATTTTATTATGATATATTTTTATTATCTGTTATTATTCTGTCGTGTATCGGAGATAGTAATAAACTCGCGCAAACCAACTCGCGTGAGTTTCTCAATCGTGAAACGCGGCGGTTACAAATTACAAAAATCTTTCTCTTTAATGTCTTACCTTCAGAGCTTTATCACTCTGATAGAATTTAGCAAGACACTTGCAAACCACGTCTTGTATTTCTTCATTGCTCATGCTAGCCAGTTCCAACATTTTGTACTCGAAGGTGAAGCAACAAAGGTTATAGTAGTCACAACCTTTTTGGTGGTCTTCGAAAACCAGCTTCACCATCTCTGTTTGATCGGAACAGGTTGCGAACCCACTCAATCCTGTGATAAAGAGCTGAATGTCATAAGCGTGCGCTAGAGGGGATGATGGGTTTGGGAGGGGTTAAAGGAGTTACGTACAAGAAAAAGAATGATTACTATACTATAATCATCGTACAACGAAAGATTACCGAGTGGTACAACATCTTCGGTAATGCTTCCGTCACGGGTGAGTGAGCGGCAGCCAACCAGCGACCGTGGCTAGTTCAGGTACCTGCTCGGGTTGACCGAGACCCTCATTTATTGATGACGAAAGCATTACCGAAGTTACTGTAAGACGACTTTATAATGTTATGTTGTACCTGTTGTTCGTACCTGTTATTTAAATGATTTTATTTATTTCAATAGTTCTATTTATTAAGTTATTCGTAAATTTAATTATTTCAATTCCTAAAAGTTTGAGTGTACCTTTACTCTCCCAGAAGGGCTCCCGATAGAAGGCAATGGCCACCATAGTCAGCCCCATAACACTGCGTTGAATGAGGCAGTTACGCATTAGTGGTAGTGGTGGCTCAAAGTTGATCCTCATCTGCAAATTACATCCACAAAAAGAAGTATAAATTACCCATGAGGAAGGCCCACTTAACCCAAAAATACATGTCGAGTCATTAGACGCTGACGCTTTTACGTAAGTCGAATGAAAATATCTCACCGCTCAGCGAGGCTTTGTTCGCCCTACAGCGCAGGCTTAGTTTTGTCTGTGACGTGGACCGATACGGGTTCGATCGTGTGGCTTGAACTCCCATTAAAATTAAACGCGAGAAATAACGTTTCTCTTCCACGTCTCGTAACTCAATCAATTGTAGCCCGATTTCCATATGAGTGGCATCGACGTAATTTGTGAATTATTTTGATTTTTTGGGGTGGTTGTTGTTGTCGATTCTAATATATGCGAGGTTTTTATGATGATGAAAACAAAACCTTGTAATCGCCCGCATGCTAACAGCAAGAGCGATACTGAGACCACGCACATGGCTTCAAACGATTGAATTAATTGTAATAAGACGATTGAGTTCGGTATCAAATTCCGTATCAAACTATCATCTTTCATATCAGAAAAGTAGATTTTAGCTGTAGCCAGTGGCGTAAAGGAGACCCCCGCCGCCCCCGCGAAGCGGGGGGGCCCGCTGTCTAGGGGGGCCCGGCTGGCCAGAAGTACAGATCTTGTTTTTTCGTCATCATATTTTAAAATTTGTTAATTTGGACCTATTCTTCTCCGGGGCCATACGGGGAAGGAAATTGGAGGAATGGGACAATTTTGAGGGAATATATTTATAAAGACTTATGGGGGGATGAGGTTAGGGGGTTCCTTTTTCGGTCGTCTTACAATCGGCACTGCCTGTAAGCAACTATATTGAATCCTGAATATATCGAATCTTCCACGGGTCCGGACGGGGGACAACTATCATATTATATCTTGTATCATTGTCCGATTCTGAAACGTGTTTACAGGCGTGTAAAACGTCATCAATGAAGAAAAAATTCGCCTTCGGCGAATTGACCTCCCCCGGCTGGAACTTTCGCCCCAGACCCCCTACATGCTTAGGATGTTCAACCCCACCCCACTGTGAATTCCTCGATACGCCACTGGCCCTCATGTTATTTCGTACTGTTCTGTTCACAGTAGCGACATACCGAAAAGTAATGTTCAGATTTTAAAATACTTTAAAAAATATATATATATATATATATATTCGAGGAGACCTCAAGACAGTCTTAAAACTCTCTCAGTATGCTCAGCATAGAGTGTGAACTGTGAGCAGATCAAGCAGTTAAACATGGTCGCCATAATTGACAGCTTGGCTCGCCAGTTACAAGAATGCTCGTCGCTGAGACCGCTTCTTGTGATAGTAACAATTTTAAGATGATTGTATGGGGGTATTAGAGCTCAAGTAAAAGCTTATTTCGTTATGTAATAGATTTGGCTCTTAATTAACCCCATATAGGGGGCCCGAAACGATTCTTGCGGGGGGGCCGGGCGATTTGCGTTACGCCACTGGCTGTAGCTAAAACAAATTACTTACGAACTGTTATTTGAAATCGTGTTGTCGCAATGAGCCGGGCGTAGAGAGAAAGCGTGCATGGTTTTAGTGGGAGGGCGATAACAAAGTTTTGTTTCAATCATCATAAAAACGTCACATATATCAGAATCGACAAGAGCAACCACTCAAAAAGGCACAATGATTCACAGATTACGTTGATGTCACTCAATGGAAATCGAGCAACAATTTAATGAGTTACGAGACGTGGAAGTGAGACGTTGTTTCTCGCGTTTAATTTTAATGGAGACTTCATGTACACGTTCGAACCCGTATCGATCTACGTCACAGACAAAACAAAACCAGCGCTGTAGGCCAAACGAAACTTCGTTGTGCGGTGGGACTTTTTCATTCGACTTAGGTAAAAGTGTCAGCGTCTAATGACTCTACATGTATGTTTGGGTTTAGTGGGCCTTTAAGTTGACGTATAGGTTGGATTGGAGGAACCTCGTTGATGACTGTAACCGATGTTTTTATACGGGATGGCATATCACGAAGCAAGTTAACTTGCTAGGATTAAATGGTTTTTGCCGCTTGATAAATTTAAACAGAGGGTTAACTGGAAAATGATTTTCAGAAGATTCGTTAAGAGCGACTATGATTACATAGATCGAGAAGCAACAATTTGAATCCGAGCAATGGCACAACTAAACTTGCACCGATTTTTTGTTCACAAGACAAATCCTGTGTTTGTTTTTTTTTCGCTAGTTTTACATTTTTGTCAAGACAGCGGGCGACACTCAAGTCACTCAATATAAAAACTGGATACAAATTTCGTATGTTTAGCTATCTTTCATTGAAAACAATAATGTAATGCTTCATAATATTAAAAATGCTAGAAACTAGGTGTCGAACTGGATCTATATCCATTTCAAACATTTAAATCGCTCTGCTGTTGTTATTTTGAAAGGTAATCAAAGAGTCTATAATTAAACAGTTACCAAAATAACAATGCTAGCAAATCACAACGTCTTTTTTTTTAAGCCGGGATTTTAGTTCTTCTAGCTGATTTATCAATTTTTATCTATAAGATGCAGCGTGTTTTGAGATTACTGAAGAAAGTTAAATTTTGTTTGGTTTTAAGCATCGTTCACAACCACTCATGAATACGTTAAACTTAAAATGTATCTTAGATTTGAAACACTGTAAACTGTGAAGCCATGGGATAGTACACATCCACTTATCGTCTACAGGACTTACGCAAACGTTGCCCCAACCTGAACTTCTCCGTACTCCCCGTTGTATACTTCTTAATTAACAGGGAAGGATATCTCTACGTCAAAAACCGCACACAATTTTAATTTATAAATTATATCACAAGAATGGGCATTGAAATCGAAAATCTGAATCAACAGCGCACTGTGGTTTAGTAAGCTCTACATACTGAATGCTCTAAGTTGTGTCTTACATTGTAATCAGTATGTTTTTTTATATATAATTAATTTTATTACTAATTATCGAATTAATAATAAAAATAAATACGCTAATGTTACATTTCATTCAGTCTGTAGGGCTTACCACAACACAGTGCGCTGTTGACTTAGATTTTCGATTTCTTGTTGCATTCTTGGAATATAATTAAATAATGAAAATATTCTGTAGTTTTTGCCGTAGAGACTACCCTTCGCTCCAATCACAACGCGTCCTTTGCTCCGCCCTCATCCCGTGACACCATCAGCTGTTCTCGAAACTGCCTTGATGCCAACTTCGCTATTTACCTTGTTATATATATTTTGAGAATGAAGAGAATAAACATTTTATAACCCTTTGACTACAATCATCATTATATTTATTTTTCTGGTTAGATTACAAGTGCATGTTGTTGACAAATGAAATATGCACTGCCTGATGCATACTTTCAAACTAGTTAAATAACGTTTTCTTACGTGGTTCTGCTGAACGCCATGATAATATTTGTTCGTGTTTTTCACGTTAACTTTAAACTTCTGAATGACGCTTAAATAAAAAACACATAAATAAATTCGAATTTATAGTCTACTCACTCAGTAACAATTAAGACTGATTTTCAGTGGGAGACTTTAATTTAAAGCGGCTAAACCAACCCTGTAGGCTCCCTCCGAACACCATCGATGAGTGAGCGATAACCAATCAAAGATCTATATTTCAAATATGAAACATATAAATCAGTGATTGGACAGTGCGAACACCTGCGGACAAATGCCAGAATCAACAAGGTCGATTCAGAACAACTTTGAATTTATTGAGTGCTTCGTTTCTAAGACGGTTCCAAAGTCACCGTTTACTTATTACTAAGCCAAGAAGTGATGGAACTGAATCCATATCTGAAGTAAAAAAACTTTTGCCTTAAGCGGGATATGAACCCGGGACCTTCTGCTTAGAAAGCAGGGATGCTAACCATTGGACTATGTTTTTTGTGTGTAACCTGGGACCATCGGTTCTCATTATTTCAATGACGGTTCTTGCTTGTTTGTAGATGATAGATTTGATAATCTTACACTTACTTGAGTTATGGGTGGAGTGGCAAGTATCAAATACTTTGCTTTGTACTCGTCCCCGTTGAGTGTCCGAACAGCGACCTGATCTTGGTTGTAGCTTATCTGCACCACTTTTTGGTTGAGTTTAACAGCATCTGAAACCAAATTGAAGATTTTGTCTTGTATATGGAGAGAAAACAACACACTTTCAACTCGCAATCCATAACCATATTTATTGTCCACGTTCTTGGAAAAGAACTTCTTTGAGATAGAATATTTCTTCATTGTGTAACAATATATAATGTAGAGCTGGTAAAACAATATGTGTTGTTTTATTTCAATATTCACATAATTATGTTAGGACCATGTGTTTTCCAACCTCTTAAATAGCGCTATTGCTCATGGTCAAAATATTCAAAATTGAAGTAAGGAAATTAAAATGATGTCATTCCCTGAAAATTCTATTCTCCACTTTATAGATAGGTCAGTTTAAGTATTATGGTTTGTTTTTAAATGTGTTTTCATTATGTGTGTTTTACTTGCACATTAACAAAGGTTAAATCGGTCATTTAAGTAAATGCAAATTCTAATTGAATCGTAGCAACAATCATAAATAATTATCAATGGAACGACATTATTTGTAGTGCATTGCGTCAGTACTAAGCAATTTTGAGCACAACTGCGCTCTATGAGTGGCAATACTAAGCAATGTGTGCCTTAAATTTGTGATATATATTATAATCAGTATGGTTTTGTTTATAATTAATGTTATTACTAATCATCGATTCATAATAAAAATAACAACGCTAATGGTTATAATATTTCATTCAGTCTGTAGGGCTTACCAAAACACAGTGCGCTGTTGACTCAAGTTTTCGATTTTGTTTAGCAATCTTGAGATATAATTAAAAATGAAACTTTTTGCGGTTTTTGACGTAGAGGTACCCTTCGCTCTTAGCAGATTTGAATTTATTTTCAAACCAATAACAATAAATATTGCCAAGAAATATAATTGAAATGGTCCTAAAGTCAGTATAATTTAAAACACGGAACTATAGAGAAAAGACACTCTTGATTCTTACTTACTCACATCTTTATTCACAGTTGTCCCCTACTCCTAAGGGCGCCCGTTGTTGCCTGGCAACAGTTTAATGCATGTAAGGCTGGAATTCATGTCGTCACCTACCCCTAGGTGCGCCCGCTGTTGCACTTGATTTGTTTTCTATATGGGAGATAACATGCATGAATCTGTTGCCTGGCAACAACGGGCGCCCCTAGGGGTAGGGAATTACTATAAATTCGGAAGTTTCTCAAGAAAGCTCTATCAAGGAAGTGTTTGAATAATGTGATAACTCAACTAGAAATATCGCGGTCTGGCTCAAATATTCTACAATAATAAGTATAGCACTATCACTTGTTAGTACCTTTACATTTAAAAACAGTTATTAACTATATTCAATCGTTGTAAACAAAGGTGTGACGATGGTTGGCTCAACTTAAATAAGTTTCAATTTTCGATATTTAGGTTTAAAAGGATTGTTTACACACATCTAGTAAAATATTCTCTTTTATTACATTCAAGCTAAACATTTACCATATTTAAATTTTTATTGACCGATAGAGGTGGCCGGTTCGATAACTGCTACCGGCAATCCTGACTGAAGGTTTTTTCTAGATTTTCCTCAGTCTCAAGGCAAATGCTGGGATTGAGTTACACATTTCATCCAACTATTACAAATATCGCAATACGTAGTTATTGTCACGTGAAGGATTGGACTGACTCTGTGAAGGTTTCTTATGAAAACACAATAATGCAGTAGACTTACTGCCAAGATCCTTGGCCATCAGGTCTGGTATCTGCTGCGCCCCTCCGTGTATCTTCATCGCATCGGCCCCCTCGACCTGGGCCCATGTTTGGTAAGGACCTTGACCATGTCTCATGTAATACAAGTAAAACAGCAACGAAGTGTGACTTGGAGCTGACGATACGTCCATTGTACTCACAGCCGTAAGATACTCTTTGACATATCTGAAGCAGATGGAAATAACAATACTTACAAGTATAACAATAACTTATAATACAGCAGATTGCTAGATGATAATGACAGTATGTATCCACGACAATACTAAAAATGATTGGGAGAAAAATATTTAATGTCAGCTGTCTAACGTACATTGGGTTACAACAAGGATGCACCATAATAAAAATTATTTGAAAAATACATATTAAACGCATAAGGTTTATAAAGTTGACTGTATTGTCGATGACAATATTCAACGAAAATAAATTTAAAAACATGAAGCAATCCTTTACAGATTCCGTGATTACCCTTTTTTGAGCGGCTACCGGCGCAGGGCCAGCAGGTCGGTAGTGGGGGTAGAGGTTCGCTAGTAAACCTGGGACTAATCTCGCCCTGTCCACCACTGTAGTGGGTGGATTATTATATTTTATGCAGGAGTGGTATACCATTATATGCAATGATTTGCCATAGGGTCCCGTGATTTTGTCATAAACCTATAGATGATTTTAGGCTAAAACATATTGACTGAAGTACAGGTATCTAGGACGAGGAGGAAGTATTTAACGGTTTTATGGTAGCAGAGTTGACCGCTCACTTTGTCCAGCAGTGCTTATCGCAGAACTCTTTGACTGTTCAACTCCTTAGCACGGGCCGCCTCCCATGGGTTGTCTACAGGAACCTCCCAGCGCATCCTCTCCAGGCAACACATGTATTGACTCACTTTGTCCAGCAGTGCTTATCGTAGAACTCTCCGACTGTCATGCTGTCCCACTCCTTAGCCCGGGGCGCCTCCCACGGCTTTGTTGCAGGAACCTCCCAGCACATCCTCTCAATGCGTCGCACCATCACAGCCAGGTCCCACGCGGCGAGGGGGTTGCTGAGCCAGAGCATTGGTTTGATGTCCCCGTGCAGCGCATGTCCTCTCTGCAACCAAATACGAACTAAACGAGATACAATTCTGGATACTGTTTCTAGCAGATTTAATCTTGTTGCTTCTTCACTTATTACGTCTTCCAAGTGAGATGAGTATGCGTGGGAAAATTGTTAACATTTTGAACTAAGACTTGTCTTTTCATCAAAACCAAAACAAACGAAACATATATATATATATATATTAAAACCACACACACAATTATAAAACGAAACCAAGGTCACTTACTTTTTAAAAACCGGTGAATTTTCGGAGTAATCCGTTCCTACTCCGAAAATTCACCGGTTTTTAAAAAGTAAGTGACCTTGGTTTCGTTTTATAATTGTGTGTGTGGTTTTAACATTAATCCGGGTCAATAAGTTTCTGCGTGTGATATATATATATATATATATATATATATATATATAAAAAATAAAATAACGTCAGCTCATAACCAGTTTATAACGTTGACGTTTTGTGGTTCGAATAAAGTGGAAGTCTTGAATATTTTTAGTGGCGTTATGACATAAACGTGGTTTTTTGTCGTTACTCGTTCCCAATTATGACGGACCAATGAGCATCGAGTATCACTTATTCCAGGATCATATAGACCTACTACCCAGAAGACCGTGATTAAACGTTGAAGAGTATCAAACCAGGGATTTTCTTTCCGTGGGTAGAAAAAAGACGTTGTGGGACGTCGAAAAATAAGCTCGTTAGGACAGTAACAAGCAGGTACCGGTAAATCTCTCGGCGAATTCTGAATGAATTGAATGAAATGAATGAATGGAAATGAACGACAAGGAGCGACCTACTCACCTGAGAATTTTATGGCTTACATTGCTTATTAAGAACGATGGGTACGTTTACGTCAAAAACCGCTGCAAATTATCATGTTTTCATTATTATATCTCGAGAATGCACCTCAAAACCGAAAATCTGAGTAATCACTGTGGTTTGGTAAGCCCTACATACTGAATGATAAAGGTATCTAACATTGTAATCTATATGACTGTGAATGTGATACTTATTTAATTAGGAATGTCTTAGGAATAAGTAAACGGTGACTTCGGAGACGTCCTAGCAACGAAGCACTCAATAAATTCAAAGTTGTTCTGAATCGGCCTTGTTGATTCTGAAATTTTGTCTGCAGGTGTTCGCACTGTTCAATCACTGCATGATTCATGTTTGGTATTTGAAATATTGATCTTTGATTGGTCATCGCTCACTCGTTTATAATGTTCGGATCCTACAGAGTTGGTTTAGTCTTTTTAATTAAATTAGAGTCCCCCACTGCAAATCAGTTTTGTTACTGAGTGGGTCGACTCTAAATGTGAATTTATTTATTTTATATTTATTAGTAATTTTACTAATTTAATGAAATAAAAATAACAGTCATACTGATTATGATGTTAAATACATTTATATTCAGTCTGTAGGGCTTACCAAATCACAGCCCGCTTCTTACTCAGATTTTCGATTTTGAGGTGCGTCCTTAGATATAATGAAAACATGACAATTCTCTGGTTTTTGACGTAAACGTAACCATCGACGGAACTTAAGTATTCGTACCGTGCTATACTGTACGCCGTAGAGATCGTACGCGCTCTTGTAGAGATGCAAGCCAAGTTCCTTGCACATGCGCATTGCATGAGACTGCCATGTTGTGACGTAGCCACTGCTGAGGTCGGTTACGCCGTATTTACCATTCACTGGTGCCACCGATAGCGTCTTGCCACCCACTCTCTCGGTGGCTTCCAGAACTAGCACCTTGATGCCCTGCTTCGTAAGAGAGCGGGCTGCGGTCAGACCTATAAGAAAGATTAAATAATTGCTGAGTATTGTTGTAGAGATGTGTAGAAATAACATAGTCAAGACGAATATTTAGCCCTTTGGCTTTGTTAAACAAAATAACTTAATTTTTAGTAACCGTTTTCAGTTCTTCGTAAAATATGATAAAAAACAAAATATCCAATAAATTTTGTTTCAAAATCTGTAATTCGTGAAATATGTCTGGTTTTATCTACTTCAATATCGAACCAAAGAATCTTGTTATGTAGGTTTTTAATCACAATTCAGATAAATATTCAATCGTCATGTTGGAATAGCTAAAAACAATATGCTTGTACGTAGCTGAAATCAAAATTTTTGGCATACCTAATTTAGGACTTTGTAGCACTTTCAATGAGCGATAGATACGCGTATCACTCTATCATCTATTATACCGTAATACAATATTCACATTTTTATTTATAATTAATTGAATGTCACAATAGTAAAGCTATAAAGGGCTGTGATTCCGCTTATTCAGATCACACCCCGGTACACATGCACTCTCAAAGAGCGACTCATGTGCAAAGAAAAAAATATCAATCAAGTGCTTTAAGAACGATCTAGTAAATAGGTCACATCGATATTGAGCGTTGCCTCATATTACTTACAATCTATGTCCTTGCAGGAACTAAGTTCAGAAAGGGAAATGAGGAAGGTTGACTCCCACGCATTTAACTATCAACGATTACAAATTCCTCCAGAGTATAACATCGTACCAATTTTTCTATTGCACAGCAATGGAAAAAATTGTTCATTTTTTTAATGACGTACTCAACCACAAGATCACGTGTCACCGTCTTATGTAGCTCTTTAGTAATGTGGATGTTTCCTGTTTCATGCGTCCAAAAAAACGGTTCAGGGGTTTTCTTTAAAATTTCAGGAATTGATCTAATTGATTTGTTTAACTGGTGTCTTTGAAGTCGTCATAGAAACGAGAGAAAAATAAGTTGTATTGTGTCCCTCACGAGTAGAAAATCAGTACAAATTGATTATTGATTTTATTTTTACTTCGCACCTGTTGAACCGTATACAACAGAAAGCGAGCTACACTGGTCCTACTCTATTAGTGAGACAAAGCGGGAATAAACTCACGGAAAGAGATAAGAGAGATAAAGTGGTTTTGAATAGGTTAAGGGAATGAAAAGGGGAAAGGCAGTATGTAATTTATTCGCTTTTTCGAACGGCAGTCAGCATGCTATGAGTCGTAGTAGTGGTTGTTGTTAAACTTTGTCCGTGGCAAAGCTGAGAACGCCGCAGGGCATTTTTTTTTTCACTGTATTTATAATAAGTTGTTTGTACAGCCCGACTGCAACCGCAGTTTTTTTTTAATTGTTGAGGCTGAACTGTCTTAAGTAATCAAATGTAATCGTTTGTTTGTTATGTGGGCGCCTATTATTTGACTAGATCTTGGGTTTCCAAGAAATGTGCGCAGGGTTGAACTTATGTTATTGTTTCTGGTAATGCATTCAGAGATTCCGTCTCATGTTTGTGCCAGTCAGGTAGTGGGGGTGTACATCATTTGTGAAATGCCAAGATCGACGAAAGATCGACTGATTTTCTTGTTCTCAACTAAACCACGAACCAACGTACTTCCTTTAAAGGCTAAATCACAACAGCTGTCGGCAATCGGCATCGTATAGTAATCGGTATCCGGATATTGTGAAAGAGTTAACTTAATTGGTTGTTATGGCGCTGTTCACAACAAAATCGTATCGTCGTAATGGAAATGGTAAATCATATTATTTCGACGATTGCGATCCCGATAACAACGATACCAACAATGATTGTGTTTGGGCCTTACCCACTGTTTTCGATTTCGGGATGTTAATCACAAACCAGAAATGGTGAAAGAGTTAACTTAAATGGTTCTTATGGCGCTGTTCAACACTTATTTTTATTTTCAGTTTCAATTTCAATTTCAATTCATTGGCAGTATACATATTGGTTAAATT
The DNA here is from genome assembly GCA_945910005.1 of Isoperla grammatica. Taxonomy (NCBI): domain Eukaryota; kingdom Metazoa; phylum Arthropoda; class Insecta; order Plecoptera; family Perlodidae; genus Isoperla; species Isoperla grammatica. The sequence continues at coordinate 102,516,741 of OX246737.1, forward strand.
ACAACACAATTCGTGTTAATAACAATGATATAATATAAAATAGCTTAAAACGTATTGCATAAAATAGTCAGTGATTGCTGTTTGCATTTTTTACATTTTGTGTAAATCTTAATGTCAAAAAAATGTACGATTGCGATCACGATCACGATCACGATGCCTAAAATTGTGGTTAGAACTCTACATAAATATAGTGATAAAACTAAACGGAAGTAAGAATTGCTTTAGTTCTGTGAAATGCACAACGTTAGGTGGCATTAACATGGATTCATACAAAATATTGTCCACAATTACATGTTGTTTGCCATCAGGGATTGTTCTGTGATTCTGATACAGTGTTGTGATTGTAATCATCGATTTACTGTAGTTTATTGTTGTGATTGGTGTTAAAAGCGTTTCAACCGTGGTAAACGATGCATACTTCACCAAGAGATATCTTTCAGGTAAATATAAAAGGAAATACTCACTCTAAAATAGTAGAAAAATATTAATAGCCTAATAGTCTAAATAGTTAATAGTGTAAAATAGTAACTCTAAAAAATAAAACTCATAGGCAACTGGAAACACGTAACACCCGTTTTGTTTGTTAAGACTTCATCTGCATACAGTGACAGACATACAGTGAAAGACATAGAACAGTAAAGAAATTTGCTGGGGATGTAAGAAACAAAATGAAAACACTTTCGCCACCGACTATAATATTAGATGATGACGATGATGATGGTATTTGGGGTTTTACGTCCCACATTTTTGCAACGAGGCTACTCGAGACGAAGAGTGGGTGATTATGAGGATGAAAATACGCCACATGACATCCATGCCTAAACGAGAATTGAACCTGGAACGCATAGACCGTCGTATAAACCTACGACTTATCGACCTCGGCCATGACTTCGCCGGCTGTAATATTAAAAATATTTACCAAATCACATGTACTACTGTTAACAAAATCACAGAGTGCTGTGTTTCGTTATTACACTTGTTCTGATTATTTGTTGTTTTACAACGCTAGATCAGGATGACAGCCAAATCATATCCAAAACACATCGCCGAGCTTGTCATTTGGAGAGACAACCTTCTTTTTAAGGGGGGGGGGGGGGGGGGGGGTTATATAGTGTGGGGCTTGATCTTGTCTAGGTAACAAAAAAAAGATCAAGTGTGTAGCGGTGAAGCCTGTAGACTATGCACAAAAGCTCTCTTTGCGGTCCCCGATTACCACTCAGACATCCATCCGTTGTTCTGGATACACTACTTGTCTTGTATTGTTACCTTGGTAACAATGGGCACCCCTAGGTGTAGGGGCCGACTATGAATTCCAACCTTAGAATTTATTATTAAAAACGTTTTTGCAATTTTTGCGATTTTTTTTTCTATTGTTATGAATAACAATTGCTTTAAGTTTGCAGCAATCGCAACAATTGGAAAAACTTATCGTAAAAAGTTTGTGAAATGTGTATTATTGAAAAAAAAAAAGTAAATCAAGGAATGGAAGGAATGGATCTGTACATGACCTCCTAAAGAACTAGCGGTTCATATTAAATTAGTTTCTCGGTCTTCTTATCAGTCAAAACGAGCTTCTGAGCTAAATCATGTTTTTGGGAATATCGTGGATAATGTTATCAAATCGCAATACAAAAATGTGTTACCCTCAAGAATTCGTTTATGCTCTAACTCAAATGTTGATATTTTAATGAAGAAACGTTTGTAGCAAACATTACAATGTGCAATTTTTGGTTACATTTGGATGATGCAAAATTAAACCTCAAATGGAGATATGTTCATTTCTTACCGCTGACTCCGCCTCCAACAATGATCACCTCGACATCTGCCATGACGTGTTTTCCAGTTGAAGCAAAAGCACAATTATGAACTATTCGTCTAAGGAGCACGTTTACTAGTTATTCAATAAGTAGGCCTACACACGCAACAAATGTAGGAAATTAAATTATCACAACTCATTTTTCTAGCGTGAAAAAATCAACAATCAAGCAACCTTGTGATAATCAGCCAGCCAGCCACAATTGCAAACACATTAGAAAGAAAGTGATAAAGTCCACATGCTAAAGTGGTCAGGGGAGCTAGCATCGAGGTCAAATAAATAATATGACGGCTCATGACGGACGTGTATTGCGTCTTATGTACACGTCTTGTAGCTGTGGTATCACAACGTGAGGTAGCCCCTCCCCCCATCCTCCCACAACCCAACGAATCCGATAGCTCTGAAGTGCTTTACCATATCGATTATAATTTGGGTGGAGTATTTATATGTGTGTGGGACCAGACGTCGTTTGTGAAATATTTGGTATCCGCAACCGTAAGCACATTTATGGCACACCATCGTCAACGACTTGTCACTTTCAAGAAGGAGGCTAAGGCCGGTAACGTTACTTTTTACTAAGCGAGCGAAGCGAGCGTCTCCATTAGACCTTTATGGCACACTTTCTGTTTTTTTTTGTTTTTTTTCTGTCGTTAGCGGTCGAACGGAAGGTCCGATCAGGTTGAAATTTGGACCATCCACAAACCTCGATGTAAATCGAAGGTGTTTGTGACAAAATCGTTTCAAAAGTTACAAAAAATATTTTTCTAATACAAAATGGCGGTAAAATGTGAGATAGCAATATTTGTAAAAAGATTTTACCGAACGCGAATATGTTCATTTTATGACGATCTGATTGGCATAGTTACACAAAATTACTGGAAAATATTTTTTCTGAAACACGGTAACGGCAAAATTTGAGGTGGCGATATTTTAGTAAATTTTTGTCCGGTCACGAATGAACTAATTTTATCGCAATCTGATACGTGCTAGAGGCAAAAATTACATTGCTGTTGCTGCGGAATGCTGTCAATAAGTGTTTGTAACGGTTGCTGATTGCGTTGAAAACACTATATGAAATGAGCATCTTAGCAACGCACATTGCACGACAATCAACAATATTTAGAACTATAATAGCTATGGAAATTAGAAAAATGTTTTCTATGCGCATTTTTTATTGTTGTTAATTGTTGTTCGTATTAGCTTTGAGAACATTTCGACAGAACGTTCGTAGATATGGACGCGCTCGCTTATCAACGCGTCACACAGAGCGTTTTCCTGCCTATAGTGCACATATGCAGACCGTACATTTAAGTATGAAGATCAGCAGGGTCGTCTTTTTAGTTTTAGATGACCCTCTACGTTAGAGAAATCGCGGGGGACGTGGAGCTCTGGCATTCGTTATTTCTGAGTTTACATCGTTATATAAAACAATGCGATGTAACAAAAACAGTGTCGAGTTAAATCATATGCAACATACATGTTATGTTTGTGGTAATGCATAGCACTAGCATGTTCTTACTGCGGATAATAATTTTGATTTTTACTATTCACATATTAATATTTATTGATTCACGCTAGAGCCAAGCACATTTATTTAACCACCGCATTAGTCATCATAGTATATATGATATTCCCACGCACTCAATTTTCCCCTAGCGATGAGAGCACATTCCATGCGCGTAGCTCTCCTCGATATCAAATGTGTTCAAAGTCGACTGACTATCAAACAACCTAAATGAGTAGGTAGAATCCGTTCTTCAACTTTTCCATCGGTGCAAGCTTCGAATACACAGGCGCAGGTACAATAAAGGGAATTTTGAGGGATACATGTAAAAGCATGTCGTTTTTTTGATAAAAAGTTTATTTACAACAGAATAGATATACAGTAAGGAAGGAGAGTCTTACACTTATGAAAAGTATGAAGTATCAAGTATGAAGAATAAAGTTTGAATAAACCACGAACTTTATTGGGGTGATGACTTGTTCAAATGTTTGAAGGTTAAGATGGTCGAGATGGGATGTCTTTCCTATAAATAAAGGGAGCATTTGTGACATGAATGGAGTGATAAGACTATGAAAGTTGACTTAATAGTGTCCTTGACCGTGCGCATAAGCAATAGGCTGGACGTGCTTGACGGGAACGGCGACAGGGTGCGCGGCGTGTCCCTCCTTGGTGACGACAGCGTTGAATCCGCTGTGGTCGTCAGCGGTGTAGTGGACAACACGACGGGTGCCGTCGGCCTCCACCAGGCTGTAGTGTCCCTGGACTTTGTCACCATCGCGGGCCTGGTGAAGGAAAACTCATAATTGAATTGGCATTCAATTTTAAAATTACATAAAAAGCCGTATTTACTAATTCCCTATAAATATGGATGAAGTCTTCCATTTGTTCATGTTATTGGCTCATGAAATAATTATAATGATCTGAAAGGAAATTTATTTCATTATATTTAGAAATTTAAATTATAACTACTATCTTCTGATAAAGGAAAACGAGAAACATGTGTTTTCTGAGATATTTTAACCTTCCTTTGCACTTTTTTTTTTTATTAACGAAATTGCTTTCTTGGACTTTCCATAAGTGTATTTAACGTCTTGCGAAACGTGAGTTGACCTAATATAATTGTTCTCACCTCCTGCTGTTCCTTGATGTCACCAGTGTGGGCATCCTTCACTCCGTACTGGAACTCATACTTGGGGTGAGCCTGTAAACAATTATGGATAGAATTACAAGTGAGTTAGCAAAGCATCTCACAAAACCGTAACTCTATCCAGGGGGCCAAGCCTTGAGACCATTCATTTCAACTCACTACTCGTTCCGAGTCGCAAAATTCTGTCAAGTCGCTCAAAACTACTAAAACGATAGTCTTGAGAACAAATACGCTACTTGAGTAGTCACTCGAAAGTCGAAAAGAATGTGTTTTCACGTTTCGAACCACGAGGTGTTTCAGTGTGAGTCGAGTAGCTTTGGTGATTTGGCAGAAAGAAAGAAACATTTTGGGATTCATTGTAGACATAATAATGGATGATGTAGAAATTATTTATGTTATTAATATGATTAACACTTAAAAATAATATAATGTGATTGAAGACCTCGAGAAAGATTAAATAGAAGATGGTTCTCGTACTCGTATTAATTTACAGTTGATTCCTTATCTTTAAATATTTGATGCTTTAGGCCTAGAAATGTCATTATTTAGTTGTCCAGTGATTGGTCTCTTGGTGAGGTGTGGGGGCAGAGCTTTGAGTCACTAAAAGCTATGTCACATCGAACATTTTCAACTTGAAAGACGTTTAAAGTCACGCGGTTCGTTTCAAGACAACCATTACTCGAACCCGTCAAGTCACTAGTGACTTCAAACAGTGATGTGAACCAAAATCACGACTCGAGACGAGTGGTCACAAGACTTGGCCCTCAAAGGTTAACTTTACAATCTGGGAAACTCCTCAATATCAATAAATAAAATAAAAGAACTAAATACTTCAGAAGTGGTTCGTGACTTAGAAATATCGCAATTATTTAAGTCACACATGGTTCAAGTTCAATTAAGTGTTTGTATATATTTAGAGGCACAAGTATTATATAAGTGAAATAGGTAATGATTGGGACTGTATTATTGATCTAAACAATTATGAGTTGTTTACAAATTATAGCAATCAGACAATACTGTCCTTAAGAAGATGCAAGTTTGAATACTGAGATATAATTCAAATAATAATAATATCATATTATGATTATGATAAGTACTCACATATGGCTCGGGCTGATGATGGGCGACAGCCACAGGGGCGTGGGCGTAGTGTCCGTATCCCTGCTGGGGGTAAGCCAGGGCGCATGACACAGTCATGGCCAGCATAACGGCAATCTGTAAACAAGAGAATCGCATACGTTTTTATTCATTGCTAATATATTTCAGATTGTTTAAACCGTACATTTTACCTATTGTAGCCAGTGCTAATTTACGATTCAATGTTTACATACGGAAGCTATGTTTACTATTTGTTGCACTTGAAGACATGAGGTATTGGGATAGATATAAATAATTTCAAATATAATTTACTTGATATAATGACGTAACAGTTACCACGTCATTCTGTAAAAATGCTGAAATGTTTATGTCTGTCTGTAGAGTATAAATCCAGTTTGTAATTTAAAATTTAGGCCGTTCTCAAACTAATGTATACAACATTGATTTTTATAGTGAATATATATTCAGTTTTGTTGCCATATGAAACATCTGGTGAATTACTGAGAGTTCTTTGAAACGTACCTCTTACACGGTTGTATAACTAACTCATGATGTTTGTAAGATCGCAATTTAAGATTAAGATAAGATTAAGATTAAGAGTGATTAAGTATATTTCCCTACAAAATATGTATTTGTATCCGGATACTGGCTGTGTGTACCGTGATAATGAACCCTTTTTGCTAAATGAATGACGAATATCTGGCTATTCGACATGACCTCCGATTTATCCCTCATGGTTATAATTTACAAATAATGAAAGAAACAACATAAACAAAGTTGTGGTTAGAAAATAAATAGCAATTAATTGATCTAAAAAATACATGATAAATTGAATCTGAAATAGAATATGGTCATTTATACTTGGTACGAGTGGCGATGAAAAAAAAGTTATGATAACGCAAATTAGAATATCTCTGTAGTCACGTGTGTGGTGTACGATTTGTGAGTACTAGAAATAAAACTCAAATTTAATTGTTTATCCAAACCAATATTCTATAAGAGCAACATAAGTTCAGTAAGTAGGTACTTTTAAATTGTACTTAGGGCTGGTCTTACAATCTCCTAATAACAAAGTTATTTGTAGCAATGAAGCTATTTGGAGGATTTCAAGAGTTTTGTTTGGTCGTTGCCATGGAGAAAAAAAGCTTTTCGACGAATAAGTAGTTATTGGGACATTGTAAGACTGGACCTTAGGGTTCATAGGCACAAAACAGCAACGTCATCAGTTTCTTTGTCTTAGTAGTACGTATAAGTATGGTTTGTTTTAGAGTGAGACATATTTATATAACTATTGTGTTTCTACTTGCACATTATATTTGGAATCATAAGTTTCTCTTTTAACAATATCTGAAAATCCTTATAATATAAAGAATTGTATTTACTATCCAAGCTTTAAAATGAACATTTAATCTTATAAATATGTACGATGTGACTATGATAACGTTGATAAACACACATATTCAATTATACGTGAATAAATTTGTAAAAAAAAAATGAAATTTCTTTTATAGTAGCCTTGTATTCAATTGAAGACTACTTATATATTTAGAAATATTGTCTCTGCAGCACATGGTTTAAATTATTTCACAATATACATTGTGGTACGCAAACACTTTTTCGTGTTTATGATAAGATAGTTAATGTAAGAAATAATTTCCGATGTTTACAACAATCCATTTGTAAATACACGCTTGAATAAAACTACTCAGTCATACACCGAACAACCGACTTACCTTAATGAAACTCATTGTCTTGGCGCTGAACACTTGTTGCTGCGGTAAATGTGAGACAGGTTGTGATGCCAGTTGACGACCAAGGCTCTTTTATATCGCCACTCAGCTGGTTTAGGGGAGCATTAAGTGTTGAGTAACAAGGTTATGTCACTACTGGAGCATATTGGAAAGGGAAGCGCTTTGTCTGTCTCGCTTTACGGGGAAACGTGTTATTGATACGATACGCCAGCTCTCTATTTGGCAGCGTTTAACTAGAACACCATTATTAATCCACATTTAGCCATAATTATTTAGTAACGCCTTTTAGCATGAAAATTAACTACAATTTTGTATCCTATCGTAAGGTATCTGTTTGGTTAAGGGGAATGTACACTGAAAATGGTATCTCAGCCACTTGTTAAGATAACTGCTTCAAATTTTGGATTAACCTCAAGTTGCATGAAGAAAAAAATAAAAAAAATAAAAAAATAAAAAACAAATTTTTCTTGTGTTTTTTTTTTCAACTTTACATTTATAAACAATGTACCAGGGAAATGCTAAAAGTATCTCATTTTTTGCAAAAAAAAAAATTGAATTTATTTTTCTGTTAACGAATGTGCAATTGATACAATCAAAAACCGGATTTTAAATTTTTTGTCTACAACTCAATTTATACATTTTTAATTATGAGCATTGTATTTTGAAGTACATTTTTCATAAAAAAAATGTTCAACATTTAAAAAAAATTAAACCAAACATTTTTTCCAAAATCCCCTTTTTGACTGTCTGTATCTGTATCTTGTTTGTACACACACAAAACATCAATGCTCTAAGTCCATTGTTGTAAAAGTTTTAGCGAAAAATTGTTAGGAACGTAGAAACAATTGTACTGAGATAAAGCCTTGTGAAATGCCGATTTGCTCGCTGAAACATGGTTAAACCGCTCACGCCGCTGCAGCTTTTATTTTTTTCAACACATTAGGAAATATTGGATCTAATTACTACTTTGTTTAATGATAAACAAGGGAACAAATATCAAAATGCAAAAAAAAAAAAAATCAGGAATTTCTCAAATATCGAGAATTTTCAGTGTACATTCCCCTTAACGACTAGAAGTAAGAAGCTATTCAGATTTCACTTAGCCTATAACTTCAGCTTACAACTTACGTACGTAGTAATAATTATAAAATTATTAATAATAATAATCATCATCCAATAAGTACAATACATCAAGGCTCAATAACATTACTCTGGGATAGTCAAGTCTACACAGATCGATATATTCAGCATAATAAGCCAGACATAATTATTAAAGATCATGAGAATAGACAATGTATTAGGCCTTGACTTGACGACAAAGTTTAACAGCGTTAGTTTACACCAAGCCTATGTTAACAACTACACCTACTTCGATGAGCCTATGGTGGATGTAGCGGTGCCCTCTGACAATAACATCACAACTAAGGAGGCGCAAAAGAAAACCAAATACAAAGACTTACAAATTGAAACCCAGAGAATGTGGGGGATGCGGACAAAGGTAATCCCGATCATAATTGGAGCGACAGGTGCCATCAGCAAAACATTTCAAAATTATTTAGAAGATATACCAGGACAACATAACACAAGGGAACTACAGAAGACATCCATTCTGGGTAGTGCTCGCATTTTGAGAAAGGTTCTATAATATTTTGATATCAGTTTTTATATTGAAGTCTTTATGTTATGTTTATATAATTGTTTTATGTAGAATTTATGACATTGCGTGGTCCTGCGATGCGGTGCGGGTGTTTTGGGTTGGCCCGGGTTCGTACCGCGTCGCACCGCAGGGCCACGCGGTGTCATGAATTCAACTATATTTGATTTATGTGTAATATAATAATCTTTGTGATTTGTAAAATCTTTTTAAAATGTAATTATCTTTGTAATGTGTAAAATCTTTGTAATGTCATATTTTGTAATGTGTGGTTGCAGCACCTAAGAGGTGAGGATCACCTTTGGTGCTGTAGACTAATAATGTACCTGCCATCTGGTGATGTGATAAATAAAGATAATAATAATAATAATAATACTAATAATAATAATAATAATAATAATAATAATAATAATAAAAATAATAATGCTTATAATAATAATGCTTATAATAATAATAGTAATAATTGTCTTTATTTCTCCGAGGAAAAGGGGGAATGTTAACAACTTACGAACAACTTATTCGAAATAAGAGTTCAGGCAGGGGTCGTTAGATAGTTTAAGTCCACGTTGGTATTATCATAAAAGCTTATAAATATTGTGTGCATGCTGATAGGTCGATTTTAAATTGACCTTGAGTCTTGGTTATTTGTTTGTTGTTTTTATACTTGACGACAAAGTTTAACAGCGTTAGTTTACACCAAGCCTATGTTAACAACTACACCTACTTCGATGAGCCAAACTTCACGTTGAGTCTTTTGATACTTTAGGTAATAGCTCAATTCTATTGGATATAATGAAGGTAAATAAAATTTACATAATCTACCAAATCAAAATAGACCTTTAATTAGGCACTTAATTTTTTTTGTATATTTACTGGAATCGCGAATGGCTCTGGACCTGGTTAGGGGTAGATTAAATAAATATTGTTTAGCCCATTTAGGATGGGGGGGCGGGGGTCAGCCGAACTTATGTGGCTATTTTCAGAAAATTTGGTGACCCCTCAAAAATGGGCTTAAACGAAAAGCATTGGATAATTATTATAATTTATCAAAAATGACAATTTAATTATGAATGGACTTTTTAGGAAGGCCTACTAAATGATAACCATGTGTAGACGCTTTGGTATAAATAGAAATGAAATTTAATATATGTATTCTATTTAGACTAATTTCCATAACTCTTCGACGTGTCTGTTCATCAGTGTTGTTTTAACGGTCAGTTATACAAATCAAAGATTAACGGGTATTCTTAATAAATGTCCACGTTGTGAAAACGTAAACCAATAGAAGTCATTTGCAACCAATCGCTTTACAATTGCCAAGTGAAGAGGTGACATTTGACAAATATTGGTGACCAGTGCTTTAAACTAGATGAAAGTAATAACCAGGGGTGTAGTCGTAAATTAATATCAGCCTGGGCGCCTTGTTTGCGGAGGAGGAGGGGGGGGGGGGGGGGGGGGGGCAGCAACAATGCCCACATACAGTCACAGTGGAACTACTTTGTTTAAAAGACAAAATTATAACCAAACATTTCTAACGGATTTATATTTTGTGGAGTATTCAATCAAGTAGGTTACTATTTCGTTTTGTTTATGTCAAAATCACGTATCTATTATGCTTAGATTTGTAAGCATAATAAATTAATTCAAATAAATCATTTCATTGAGTGAATGGTCTTACCTTGAAATATTATCTGCTAGCTAAAATAATGCCCACAGTTCGTCTTAAATTAAATACAAAAATTAAATTATCCAGTTGCTCTTTCTTGCCATCAGACAATACGCGTTCTGCTTCAATGTGCGTTGTTGACATTTAAAGTGTCGAGATTTTAGATCGGAATATTGTCGGTGCCATTATATGTAACGGTGTATTGGACTCATTCATTGCTGGATTTGACAGATTTTAATTTTACCTCTGAATAGCTTGTCACATCCCAAGAATCCTCCCTTCGCATCCAGCCACTTGTGTTTTTCCCTTCGTTCAGCCCATTGTTCGCCGGTCCAAACGTCAGTGTGAACAGGACTCGTTTTTTCTTCCAATGTAACAACACTTGAATTTGCCTTCAGAGGGCTGGTATTTACATTATTACATTGTTCACCACCAGACACACACACACTTTCTTAGGTCGCACAAAATATGACGTTATTTTACTGTTGTCAGTTTCTTCCCCCTTTCGTTTGGGTTTAGAAAACATAATTTTTAAACAATACGATACGACACACAATGAACTTATAATGAATTGCATTTAAAACTAGGCAGTAAGCTGGCACTCACTTATAGTTTTCGCAACTTTTACTCACGACAAACTCAAAAATGATACAGATTTTGACCTGTGTCCTCGACCACGAACAGTCAACAACTGAGTTGTTCCAACAAGATCAAAGTTTTAGGGACCACCACACGCATGTCGTTTCTCGAAACATCACAATTATTGTGAAGCAAATATGTCTATAGGGATTTTAAGCTTGGCGTGGGCAAAGATTACTGTATGTATCTGTAATCTTTGGCATGTAGTTAACAATAAGGGTTGGTATTTGGTTCCGACTGCAGTCGGGCGACTAATCCCAGCGCCTAGGTTGCAAATCGCCCGAGCGGAATAAGTCTGTCTGTCTTTCCTCGGGCTCAGCAACCCTTCTGCCAAAATAACTATACTTTCGAACTTCAAATTCCAGGACGAGACACCCCAAATCTGCCGATTTTCATTAATAAGCCTGAGCGCGCCTAGGTCGCAAAGACAAAAGTGTGGCTGGGCTAAGCCCAGGCTGAAAAACACTAGCCTGGGCGGCGCCCAGGCCCGCCCAGGCCCGACTACAGCCCTGGTAATAACCTCGTTAATGTGTTGGCAGTATCTATGACGGCATAACACTCCCAACCATTTTCTTTGTTGCTCTATTGAATCTTAATTTACATTTAATTGTACTCATTTTGTATTTATTTCGTAATATCACGCACATTTCTTTGTTAAAGGGTGCTCGTTGTTGATATTCCGAATTATTGTATGCATCATTGAAATAATAATAAATATATAAATAAATTACAATTTCAGAAAATAAATTAAGATCGAAGAAATAAGATTCGATTATACAAGAAGTGCCATGACGACATAAGAGGTGCTGGTAGGATTTGGTTAATGGGGAAGGAACGGATACTAAGGTAACTGGCATACAAATATGCAAATGATGTTGGTGTTTATAAATACAGTATGCTTTTCCTAAAAAAAAAACATTTTTTTTAGTGTTTGTAGTAATACTTTCTATATATAAATGATGGATAGTTATAAACGTTTTATCTTGATTAGGATACAGAAAATACATTTCATCTCGTTTCACACATATGTTAGGAATTAGTTTCTCCGATTTATTTGATGCTTTGTAAGATATAACAGTAATCGATATTTTTCATTAAAACTTACTATTTATCACTATTAAAAAGCCAATGATGGAAACTCCTCCCCCGCAACCCCCCGCCCTCCCCCTTCCCCCCCCCCCCCCCCCCCAAAAACCAGCTGCCGCTTTCACAAAGTGCCTAGAATACTTTTTCTAGCACGACAAAGTCAAACATTACAAAAATTCGATCTGAGAAACAAAATCTTTACCCGTGATTTTTAATAAAATCATTCTTCCTCAACCTTATCTTTTAACTGTATATGCTAGTATCCAATTAGGTGTGAGCCAACGAACCACCAAACTCAAGAGATAAAATTAAAATAAAATGCAAATCATCACATATGTTATAATATTGTATATTCCAAATGATTGGGTAGATCGGCCCCCGTGAGAAAACTACCCACACTCTTTTTGGTACCGGTGAATGGGCTCCGAATCAATAAGTTCACGAACAACTGGTTTAAGTATACACAATATAATAAGAACTAGAATAGCACAAAATATAGTTATCTTTATTAACAAAAAATATTGTTGGTTTAACGTATAATACATTCATTCACAATAATGTTGTAAATGCCTATATCTGTGAACTGTAGAGTCGTATTGATGACATTTAATATGCCTATGTATGTTTTGTATCATCAACCATAATTGACAGCTGTTTGCAGCTTATTCTGAATATCTAATAAGATATATCGATTTAAATGCAGATTTGTTCATATTCATCTAAACGTGTTGCTATATAGGTGTATACGGGTTTAATATCCTTAAACGTTCACGGCTTTTTTTCTTCTAGAGGTTATGTTGTTATAGTCGTTTGTCGGTAGGACAATCAACTTTCACACCGCCACTATCATAACACGACGCGATTATGGGCAGGATGTGTAACGAACGTATTTCTCAGCTATGGATTGTAAAAGAAAAATAACATGACGAGACGAAAATATACATTTCTGTTTCATGTAATGTGATTGTAAAGTTACGCAAATTCGAAAACGAATAATAAACCAGATTCATTTTTAGTAATTGGCAATAAAGTTATCACGTTATTTATACCACTATAACAATAAACTACCTTATTACTTATTAGCCTTACATAAGAAAAAGTTAGGGCAAAATCAAATTTGATGATTCATTCGTAATAAAGAAGTTGCACGTGTTTTGAAATATAATAATAATAATAATAATAATAATAAAAATAATAATAATAATAATAATAATAATAGCAATAACAATAATAATACTTCATAATAAAATGTAATTAAGTTTTTCCATCAATGGATAAAAGAAATCGAATTAATACTTGGAACTAAATATAGATTACTATAACAAATACTACCACTACTATCGCTGCCAGTACAAATACATACTTCTACTACTAGTGTTATTACATTACTTCTACTATTACCACTACTACTACTAATACTAAGTTACTACTTCTACAACTACAACTACTACTACTACTACTACTACTACTACTACTACTACTACTACTACTACTACTACTACTACTGCTACTACTACTACTACTACTACTACTACTACTACTACTACTACTACTACTACTACTACTACTACTACTACTACTACTACTACTACTACTACTACTACTACTACTACTACTACTACTACTACTACTACTACTACTACTACTACTACTACTACTACAACTACTACTTCTACCACTACTACTTCAATTTAATTTAATATAATTTAATTTAATTCAATTCCATTCCATTCCATTCAATTCAATTCCATTCAATTTAATTCAGTTCTTTATTATTCGATGATTCCACATTAATACATTGCATGTAATAATTAGAGTATAATTTGTGACATTGGTGTATACCTACTGAAAAAACAGAAATAAAAGAAGAAAAAAAAGATGGCCTTAGTAAATGAATACGTAGCCAGCCCTATGTCTCTTCGTAACCATTTGGTAGTCTGCTTAGTGACGACATTATGATTACTTTGACTATATGTTAACCACTAAATGGATGCGAAGTGAACATCCAATTATCACGGTAGTACCGACTACTTATTGGATATACATCTATTGGCTACTAATTGGCTATACATATTTCTATATGGTTAGACGCGAATAGTACATTTACAAAACCTCTTATTCAAGCACATATTCCCTTCTTTATTATAATTTAATCATTTATATTTTAGAAGTACATATGTATAGATAAAGTCATATATGATATGTTAAATCTCCCAGCTTTCGTGCCAGTTATATTTCAAATATCATACACACTAATTAATGGTTTCGAGTCGTTCCGTACAAATTACATTAATTAACTTTCAATTCCTTATTTCACTCAATGTACTTACATGCTACGACTACAATAAACCTTTCAGTGCATGGAATATTTTACTACACTTCATCAGCTGGTATTCAACCAAGCGTGTTGTTATAATAATAATTGTTCGTAGAAAACCCTGTTTTAGAGTGAACTAACTTAACCTGATACACGTCTTCTGTCTATTAGGTATCAAACCGCCGAGCTCCCGAAATGGAGTCTTTCGGGTTAGTAATACGACGTGACTATAACCCAATTTTATTTCAAGAGAGTACCTGCTATAACTATGTGTGTTCATTAATTTAATTAAGTTACGTCTTACTCTCTTCCGAAGAAGTTTTTTTTTTCAACTTTTTTCCTCATCTTATATATGTATTTTGTCTTGCCGAATTGCCAACCTTTATGTTTTTGTCTTTATTTTATGTTAAAATGTTAAAAGTTACTACTTAGTAAATTTTATGAAGAATACATGTACCTTGTTTGTTTATAATTTAATAAATTGTGTTTCTACTAAAAAAAAAAAAACGACGTGACTATTTGTTGTGTTGTGGGTCTGCTTCCAATGTAGATAGTATAGGCTACCAATTCCTGTTTGTGCTGAGAGTTTTGGACTTCGAAACTGCCATAATATCGAAACGATGATTTTGGACGAGTCATAGCAACAATTTGCATATAGTAAATGGCAAAATGGCCCCCACTAAAAATGAATACTTATAACTGAGTGAGTGGGTATACAAGAATTATATTTAGAAATAAGAATTGGAAATATTCTAATTTTTGTTTGAAATAAGCAATTCATTTTTCAAGGTCCGTCAATCCCCTTTCCTGGTGGAGTTCGGTTGACAGTTCGACGATCCCTGGGACAGTGGTGTTACAGAACTGTCGCAGTCAAGATTATTGTACTGGAGACCAGTGTTAAGATTATTGTACTGGAGGTGGAGACTACAGTCGTTCTTTCCAAAGTTTTGCAGCAGCTTTTACTATAGAAAACTAACAGTTGCTTTTGACATATACACCGATCGTTTGATTGCAATTAAGTTTCATCGTGACCCTTTTTAAAAAAAACTTTTGTTCGCTGCTCAAACCTCTGACAAGACACTGCCACAAAGTGGTGTGGCATAATATTTGAAACTCCAGAGATTATATAAGACACCTATGAAGTCTTGATCAAAATAGGAAGAGTTATTTTTGAGATAATCTATACAAACACTCAAACTAATTGTCATAAGGCAAAGAGGTAGTGGAGTGATGCGTAAGGAATATTAAAGACAAACAAAATAATTTGAGACAAGTTTATTGCCATGAAACAAAAAAATAGTTGATGTTGATGTATGCAATTTGTTATTGGCGATAATGATGAATGTAATGATCGGTGGTTGACAATATGTAATGAACATGGCTAATGATGAAAGCACTCAACAGGAAGTATCACACACACTCTTCAAACAAAACGACGAACTTGAAATGGTGATGTGTTATTATGAGGATCATATAACCAATAAATAAATGCATGTTGGTCATACGGGAGTTAATGAATTATTTCGATGCATGAGATGAGGTTATGAACGAAGACTTAATAGTGTCCTTGACCGTGCGCATAAGCAATAGGCTGGACGTGCTTGACGGGAACGGCGACAGGGTGCGCGGCGTGTCCCTCCTTGGTGACGACGGCGTTGAATCCGTTCTTATCGTCAGCGGTGTAGTGGACAACACGACGGGTACCATCGGCCTCCACCAGGCTGTAGGATCCCTGGACGTGGTCACCGTCGCGAGCCTGAAAGACAGGAAGATATTAGACACCATATGAGACATCGCACAATAGTTTCGAGAGGATTTATCTTGTAACGATGTAATGTAAAATCTAGTACGGTACGTGGTACCCATTATATTGTTTAGGTGAAATCTCATTTGAATTACTTGATTTAATTTTTGTATTTTTAAAGGTTTATATTTGATTAATTTATTGAAACATAATTGTGGAAATGTAAGAATGAATTAGTGTGTGTGTGTATTTATTTATTTATTTATTTATTTATTTATTGAATGCCGATTATAATGTGTTTGTAGTCACGCAAATACAAATTTAACTTAAAATTGATTACATTTGATCTCATGAAAGTAAATGTTCTAATAATGTAGTTATAGAAACATATTTATGTTGTATGATTTTTACAATGATATTTGTTTTTCTTAGTCTCAAAGTAGGCACAGTAGTTATACTCATTCCAATTTTAAAAGTTTAGAACTGCTTAAGTACAGATGTATTGCTTTTAAGAAGTATTTCGAAAGGAGGATTACATGGTTTGAGGTTTGGGTAAATTCATTATGGTTATGTACAGAATTGACCGCTTTTTGAGAGCCGAACGTGATAAAGCAAATTAAACATGATATGATTTCACTCACCTCGTGCTGTTCCTTGATGTCACCAGTGTGGGCATCCTTGACGCCATATTGGAACTCATACTTGGGGTGAGCCTGGAAGAAAAATCGCATCATATTAATACGGGTGTACAGAAGATGTTTTGCTAACTGTAACTTTATATTATTCATTCGATAGTCAAAACAGTCAAGATAAAATTAAAGCAAGCCTGTACAGTCCAATATGCACTCTACTAAAACGAGTACGTTAGTAAATTCAAACTGTGCTTGAATCCTCTAGGTAAATGCCAAGGTCCGTCAATGCCCTGGCGGAGGTGCGGTAAACCTCAAGTTCGACGAGCCAGGGGATTTACTGACCTTGGTTAAATGCAAAGGTAGTAAGATACTTTCTATCATATGTTTAAAAAAAAAAATACTTCCCTATGATAGAAACATTTTAATAAGTAAATTTGAAAGCGTTACTTATTGGTTCCTAAACAATATGTTCGGATTTAAAACGTCCGCCGACTTTTTTCATTCTTGTAGCATGTACATTATTGCTCGTAGTCAAATAAAATGTAGGTCTCTCAAAGTTTCAAGACAAAATTTGTTCGAACTTTTGTAGCACTTAAATTTCTAAAGACATCCAGAATTGACCGAACTGATGTTTTAATATTTCAATTTTAATCAGACAATTACAGCGTACTCTGCCAAACGTTCAAAAAATATATCTTAAATATCCTGCCTCGGTAAAAATGTAGAGCGTATGAGATTGATCAACATGACACGTATGTGTGTTTAGCCTACGTAACAGAAGCAAAAGTAGTAATCATTTAAAATATTATTTATCATGAAATAATCTCATTTTTTGTTATACAGAACCTCGAATCAAAATTAACGGATGGAATGAAGCATTTTAATGGACTGTTTCTGAAGAAGTGAGGAAATAAGAATATTTCAATATTATATTTGACAGTGTTACGTTAATCAAACCGAACACGATATTTAAATTAAAGTTTTACAGCCGGGTTTCCGATTTTATTTTTTAGTACTCTTCTCGACTCGAATCGAAAGTTACAAATCGCATATCACTTCTACTATATAATATGTTTGTCCAAAAACGATTTTATTGATATTAATCAGTACTCACATATGGCTCGGGCTGATGGGCGACAGCCACAGGGGCGTGGGCGTACTGTCCGTATCCCTGCTGGGGGTAAGCCAGGGCGCATGACACAGTCATGGCCAGCATAACGGCAATCTGCAATTAAACATTATCCTCGTATTATAGGTCATGAAACAGTATTATGTGGTATGGGTCATGTTTCGACGTGTATACTAGGAATGGTGTATCTGTGTACATACAAAGCGAATATATAAATGTGAACCATGGATTAGAATCAAAAATGAAATAGAAGATAATGAAAAAGTAGTTGAAACCGTAAAGTAGAACAAGGATAATCATAGAAACGTGTAATAAAACGGATTGAGAACTTTGTTGGATACATTTTGAGGAAATAGAGAATTTAATTTAAGAATAAGTAGAAGAAAACAAAAACCAAGGGATAATTCAGGACAAGCGTTAATTAGTATGTGTAAAAGAATTAACACTGCCAGAAACGAGTACACAATGGTATGCTGTTACAATTCCACATATTCATGAAGATGATTTTTGTAGCTTTACGCTTCTATCATATAGCAACGCGAAATTTTCGTAGTATACTCTCAGAAGTTTTTATTTGGGACCATTTTTCCCTAAACAAAAATTATTGGTCAATAGATTATTTTTTCTATAAGGTACACGTTACTCTGAACTATAAAAAATATGAATGTAGACAATTATAAGTAACACAAAACAAACATAATAAAAAATATGCCAACGAAAAGCATGATCTTATATTTAAGAGTGAATTACTGTATTTCCTTTTGTTGTTAATTCTCGCATAAGGCGGTAGTTCTTGAAATGCATTATTTCAACCGCGACTAACAACAACTTGTCTAATCAGGAAATAATTAACGTAACTGGCACACTTTTACTCAACTCTCATAAGCGAGAGTCCAGTTCAATGTCTAGGTTACAGTGTCTGGTTTTTTACACGGTAGCCTGCAGACTTGTATGCGTTTCACAGATATACTGAGTCACGCAAACAAACCTGATTTAGACCAATACAAGATGACATAATAGAATAATAATACACTTTTAATGGGGACACCTTTCTATATGGACGTAATTAAGGCATTTTTCGTGTCATATTCACAATAACGCTTGTTTTCATTCTTACATTGTGTTGACGGAAGAAAGATCGAGACTTGAACACTTGGACACTTTGTCGTTTTTGAAGATGAATTTGATTAAGTGTCGCTACGTTTACAGATTATAATACCACATGTTACTTCAAAAAGTTTATTGTTACAGAAGCATCAACACTGATGGCGTAAAAGGCTGATTTTCTCAAACTCCGTTAATGTATCCAAAATAGTAACTATTTAATTGAAGCAATTGTCACTGACACATAAGTGAAATTTTGTGCTTCGTCTACCAATTAGTTTTAAAATGTACAAGACACAAATTAGATGAAATACTTAATCTAACGACGATTTTACTTTTCAAATAGAAAATCGATAAACTAACAAACAGGAAAATAATCAATAATGAAGTTAACATTAAACGATAAACGATAATAAAAGAATATTAAAACATGATGGTGTAACATCTTGTTGCAGTGTTTATTATGACATGTAATGAATTGTTCCAAATTATTATTTCGTTCCAAAAGAGCAGCCCATTTGATCATGCTTGTCTTGTTATTAACAAAAAATGGCGCATTAATATTGCTAGTGTGAAATGTATTTTATCAAAACAACAGACTTACCTTAATGAAACTCATTGTCTTGGCGCTGAACACTTGTTGCTGTGGTAAATGTAAGACAGGTTGTGATGCCGGTTGACGACCAAGGCTCTTTTATATCGCCACTCAGCTGGTTTAGGGGAGCATTAAGTGTTGAGTAACAAGGTTATGTCACTACTGGAGCATATTGGAAAGGGAAGCGCTTTGTCTGTCTTGTTTTACGGGGAAACGTGTTTCTATACCGACACGCCACCTTAATCACGGTGAACGCTACTAATTGATCTATATTATTGCTAGAGGCACGACAAAATATCGTTTTGTATTATGCTAAATGGGTCAACGAAATTTGTAATGCCTTGCATTGCTGTTTGTATTAATATTATGGTGTTTCCATTTATTTTGAGAATTGAAAAATATGATTATATTTTACTGTAAAATTTAAAAATTTGTTGCACCCAAATATTTAATACCCTTTTCGCTATGAATGCAAGAATTCGCCACTGACTGGTGTTTTGCTGGGAATATAAAAATAAAATAGATGTTACAAAAGGAGAAATTCTCACTAGAAAAAACTCTAAAAATATTCAAAATCAAAATCAAAAATTATTTAGACACGGCTATTATTGACATCCACCATACATGGGTAAGGTCTAAGGTATCTGTGTCTCAACCAATCCATATTTCTACATATTTTATTAAGTATTATAGCGTTTGGTGACAATAAGTTACTTCTGTTGATTTGTAGTTCACATGTCAACTCTTAATTATTGAAAATAATAATTTTTCGTAAAAAACCTCCCCAGAGAAAATGCATGTACCTCCTCAGGTGACTTACTAAGCATTGTGGTATATGGAATTGTTGGAAAAGAATGTCTGAGGGATTATAGTATGATTCAATCCCAGTATATGCCTAGTGACTGAAGAAACCCTCGTAAAAAACTTCAGTCTGGTTTGCCGGTAACAGGTATCGAACAGGTACCTCCCGAAATAGTACCTGGTGTGCTCCATATTAACTTTCTATACCATAAGCCATAAAAAACCTAAAAGGTAACACTGGTTGCAAGAAATTACAAAACTGTTACTGATGGAAGAAAGATATCTACTTGTATGATAATTTGTATAAGCTGGACAAGAAGATATAAACAACTGTGGTACTCCTTCGTAAAGATACATGATGTAGTTTTGAAGTTCATTCAAGTTTTAATTGTTACCTTGTACTATTTTATCAGTAAGGACAACTCAAATTTCTGTTCGTTATCAATTATAATATACTCGTTTTGTTTGTTTTGTAGGGTTATTCCTGCTCCTAAGTGGAAGGTCTAGGTTTCAAATTACCAGTTCGTGCTGGAACTTTTTATTTTCTTAATTTAATTAATGGTACTGTAACTGTCTGTATGTATCTGTAATATATCTGTATGGCACTGGTCGTGTATAGCGGTAAATTTGTAGTAAACCTTTAACCTAGCAACGAACGTTATCAAGCTAACTGAAAATAAGTTATTGAAACTGGGTGGGTAGAGTAAATATCCAAACTGGTTTATTTAATTAATTTTTATATGGAAAGAATTTGTAAGATATTAATTAAATACAATATTATAACAGCTAAACAATTATAAAAAATTTGATACTATTAATAGTGTATATTATTCATCAGTGGCCTAAATAAATTATTATAATTCTTGTTAAATAGTGTTTTTATTTGAAAGTATTTATATTTAGTATTGCGAGCGTGCTTCTAAATGTGGACACCATATACAGTAGTAAAGTACTTTAGAAAGAGTAAACACTATCAAAATTATGTATTTGCTTATTTACATGGCTAAAAGGACATTCGTCAATTTGGTTTTCCTTAAGTTATTTGTCTCAATTTAAGCTTAATTTGTTATTCAAAGTTTGAAATTGATTAACTAATTGTGTATGTTTATCTTTTAAATCATTATAATCATCAAAACGAGATACCAATCTATTAAGGCCCCAATTCACCAACTGCGTTCAGCTCCGAGTTAGTAACCCCAACTTCGACAGAACAATTAGGGATACAAATTAATTTCAGCTAGTATAATATTTAATTTTATTTACTTCCTTCCTACATTACTGTATATATTTTAATGCGATTTTGTATTATATTGTGTTACTAATTTATTCATCTATATCCGATTACGTAATAAAACTGATTAATAGACAATGACAATAACACAAAAGTAACACGTAATACAATATTACATAAATTCAAACAGAAGTACAAAAGAACGAGTGGTACATTAAATTTTTTCGTGTTCTTTCTTATACCCATACTTTTATTTTTATTATTTAATATGTTGAATTTTCCCTTGATTTGATTTTACTTCATTTCGCAATTATTTTTTCTTTTTCTTGATTTTTATTTTATACAGTACAGTAGTTTGTTTTGTTTTGGTTGTTATTGTTGTTTATGATTTCATTATTATTAATTGTTTGCATAGCCTAGTTTTATTTAAGATCCTCCTTCGTAAATTAGTTTTTATAACTGAATAGGATATAGCGAATTTCTACGGAAAAGCGATTAATTTATTTTAGAAATAAGTATTTTATTTAAACTCACATTCAGAATTGTTCGAGATAAAACTCATATTGTATTGACTGAAGAATGATTGGATAGAAACAAAACATTAGTCTAGCTAGGTAACAAAATAAATTACAGTATGAGCTCAGACAAATAAAATATGGTCCTGTGCTCTATTTACAATAGCTCTTGTATGTGATGTAACAAATGGGGTTTTGCCTCGTTGCCAAACCAACGTATTTAGTATTCGATAATGTTAGAGGATTTAAGGAAGTATATCAGCTTGGGGCGTCTGAAACGTGTTTGGCTCCTGTTGCATACGACACGAGTTAGTCATGCATGCACTCAATGGATTACGTATTTCCCTACTACGGACAGAGAATCGCGAGAGATAACTCCTCTCACTTTACTTACTTTCAACTAACGGTGCCACACACCTGAATCATGATCTTGCTAGTATCATATGGAGTGCGTGAGAAGTGGGGCTATACAGCAGGAGACAGCAGTAAATCTAGAGTATGACGGAAATCTTCCTATTGCTCTTCCATATATCTTGTTATTCAATACTGTTGCTGATTTTTTCTATACGCATCTACAAGTTTGCGTTAGGTTGAGACTGGGAAAGAACACAGAAATTGTTCAATACATTTTATTTAGAGAATAAAGAAGGGTTATGTATAATTCTTTATATTTTGAGAAAGCTACCCGAACGAATTAAGGGCATTTAGTTTATAATAAACAAGGGGAGATGTTGGGTAAAATTATGATATTATTTCGGGGATATTTATAAAATATAAAGTAGATACACTTTGTGTTTTGTCTACCCACCCTGTTGCAATAAATGATTTAGCGTAGAAGACATCATATGTTACTCTAAATATTACATGCCTTACGGCTTCATTGTTGCCGTTATATGCGTTACATACCTTATATAATATATATAAGGTATGTAACTCATATAACGGCACATATTATGTGCATATATCATGTAGGTAGATTTAAATCGTAGAGGGATTGATTATCTTTGTTTTTATTTTTCACTCGACTAAATACGGGACACCGTTATGTACAAAGCAGTATATCGGTACATTTTTTGTTTTCCATAAAAGATTGTGGTATTGTGAGTTTCAGTTCACATAGGCCTATATAGCTGAAAATAGCATATATCGTTTTTGCTATGGAAATCGTTTATAACGTCATGACAAAGTGAGTTACAGCACATGAACAGTTTGACAACGTTTTTATGACGATTATATGAGTCCAGTCAAAATTAAATGTTATGACACATGCACACAAAAGTGTCTTTTAATCATGAATAATTAAAACCGAAACGTAGCCTACATTATATATTTTTATTATGAAGTATAATGTGTTCGACGCTGATTTTTTCAAGAAATAAACACAAATGAATATGTTACTTTTGAAGTCGATGAGTATCATATTCATTTAGAAATCACTTTCTTTTCTGAATTCTACATCACAAAGGCCGTTTCAGCACAAAATAAAACGTGACTCTTGATAAACAAATATAAATTCAAAATTAATTATAACGGTCTTAGTGTTTGTACAAAAATACCTATCAGGTATATAAACTCACATTAATACTGAGAGCTAAAGAGAATTCCCTATTGATAGTAACAGGCAAACCTATTCATGAACAAACATTCAAATTACGTACCATTAAAACATCTAGAAAAATATAACGCACATGTATAGAGTAGGTACTGGAATAATAATACTGAAAAGAAGAGCAGCTATTCAAATGGTTAATTACGGTTTAATTAGTCAGTCAAATTACGCAAACATGTATAGAACGGGTTCAAATTTACAGTAAGCACAAACAATTCACGTTGGCTCATGAACACGACAATTTGAACTTTCCCTGTGTTTTTTTTCTTAGTTTTCCTGTTGGCACATTCAAATCTTTTGCTTCTGTCTTAATAGGTTACAAAGTACACATATATATTCCTAGACAGATAGGTATGTTAGTTGGCGGACAGACAGACTTACAGATAGATAGACAGACATACAGACAAGCTTACAGATAGACAGATAGAACAGACTGACAGACAGACAGACAGACAGACAGACAGACAGACAGACAGACAGACAGACAGACAGACAGACAGACAGACAGACAGACAGACAGACAGACAGACAGACAGACAGACAGACAGACAGACAGACAGACAGACAGACAGACAGACAGACAGACAGACAGACAGACAGACAGACAGACAGACAGACAGACAGACAGACAGTCAGACAGACGGACGGACAGACAGACGGACGGACAGACAGACAGACAGACAGACAGACAGACAGACAGACAGACAGACAGACAGACAGACAGACAGACAGACAGACAGACAGACAGACAGACAGACAGACAGACAGACAGACAGACAGACAGACAGACAGACAGACAGACAGACAGACAGACAGACAGACAGACAGACAGACAGACAGACAGACAGACAGACAGACAGACAGACAGACAGACAGACAGACAGACAGACAGACAGACAGACAGACAGACAGACAGACAGACAGACAGACAGACAGACAGACAGACAGACAGACAGACAGACAGACAGACAGACAGACAGACAGACAGGAAGATCACCGGGAGATTTGATTAGTGTGACAACAGCTATCTCACTCAAGTAGTGTGAAGATATCAATTGGCGTTGTCAATCGTGTACCAATAATAAGTTGCTTGGTTACTTCTAAGGTTCCCGTACCTGTAACACAGCTGTTCCAATAAGTTAATAACAGGCTGATTAGCTAGAAAAACAAAACGATGATTATAGTTTCT
This sequence comes from Isoperla grammatica, assembly GCA_945910005.1. Taxonomy (NCBI): domain Eukaryota; kingdom Metazoa; phylum Arthropoda; class Insecta; order Plecoptera; family Perlodidae; genus Isoperla; species Isoperla grammatica. The sequence continues at coordinate 102,541,968 of OX246737.1, forward strand.
AAAAAAGGAAAAGTAAATTACGCTCGGTCAATGTACTTTAAAATTAATTAACCAAAATAAAAAGTATACACATGGTTTAATAAATGAGAATTGCTAAACACCAGATACATTGATTTCCGGTAAAGTTATGATGACGTTAATTCCAGATATTTTATTTCGTATTATAAACTTGGTTAATTGGAATTCAAATACTGCTCATTAAGTGTGCATAAAGCGAAAGCATATTAATTGGGGAAGCGTGTATTACCTCACAAAAATTCTCATAACTAAAATAGTGAAGGATCAGTACTTTTTAATGTTTTAAAAACTATCTAACAGAGACCGATTTAAATTAGAACAATTCATAAGGAACTTATTCCGTTAACTATAGTGCTATGAGCTCTCAGCAGAAAAAACCCGATGTGGATGGATTGCTTGCTAACTACATGGGGAAGAAATATTGTCTACCTACGTAGAAGATGCTGCCCGTCTAGGCCCGGAATAGAACAGGCCCAGGCCCCTTTCATCCACTGAAGATTTTTCCTCCCACTTGGCCATGTCCTCTCATGCTGGACTTTACTTATGACGACCCCCACGATCTGCAATGGACCTGATTCGTTTTTCATCTTCATATATTGCCAACTTATCGTCTCTATTAGCCAGTGTTTATAAAAAATTTGGGACGAAGACCCCAAATATCATCATCATCATCATCGTTTAGAATGGTGGCAATTGTTGTATTATGAACCACTGTACATATAACGTATGCCTCTGCGTTATCACTTAAAATTCAGTATTTTCATTTACACTTTACTATAGACACTTAATACAACACTTCTAGGTATAAGACTTGTGTATACAAATTTAAACAGATAGCCTACGTCTCAATAGTACACTACGGTTGTCAGGAAACTCTTTTAATTGGCAACACATATTTGATGTCTATCCCAGTGATTAGGCTATAATCTCAGTCCTCCTCGTGTAGCCTTAAAATGGTGGCTATGGCCGCTATACAGTGTGTTATGTGTTTACTGTTTGCGACAACCCAGCCACTAAGAAACCATTGAATGCAGGTTCATATCCACCAGGCAGTGGAGCAAGTTCAACTAGAGGCTCTCCGTGTGACACAGCTGCTTTCATGTAAGCGCATTTTTAATGTATGTGCATGGCTCACGAAATAAAACATTGCCATTAGGCTTAATGATACGTAGATATAAGAACAGGAAATACACATGTGTGGGTTATGTAAGTAAGGAGCAAAGCAATATATTTTTAACAACTTTATTGACAAGAAACAAAGCAACGATGGACGTAGTATAACTGAGTAGTATCATTGATGATGGTAAGATATGAAGAAGTTGGTGATGTTCAATGGGAGAAAAATAGAAAATTGAGGACATGAAAAAATGACAGAACAAGAGGCGATCTAAATTGTATCAAAAATATTCATTAGTGAAACAAAATAATAAATAATACTTGTTGGATCATGTAGTGATTATGATGGAAATGAGATGGAGGAATAACATGTCGATGTGGGATTTAGGTTGGGTGAATACTGTAATTGAATTTAATTTGCGGTAAGACAAATTGAACTATGACTTAGTAGTGGGCGTAACCCTGGCCTTGACCGGCCGACTGGGAGTAAGCATAGGCTGGCTGGTGAGACTGGACAGCAATGGGAGCGTGAGCATAAGCAACAGGCTGGACGTGCTTGACGGGAACGGCGACAGGGTGCGCGGCGTGTCCCTCCTTGGTGACGACGGCGTTGAATCCGTTGTGGTGGTCAGCGGTGTAGTGGACAACACGACGGGTGCCGTCGGCCTCCACCAGGCTGTAGTGTCCCTGGACTTTGTCTCCGTCGCGGGTCTGAGAGAGAAGAAATATTGTGTTATTAAAATAGCGCTAGCGTATTACACAGTTCTAACGTGGATCGATTTTGTCATTAGACGTGGATTATTTAAATTAATAAGATATATTGTTTAGGTATCAGAAGTAAGGAATTTGAAATACCTTTATTATGTTACAAACAATACACTAGTTTTTAGTTTTGTTTGCACGTTTTCTAGGAATGTCATAACAAATAATAATATTGTGTATTCCATCGTTTAGTGGATTGATTTAATTTTTCAATTCAGTGTATCTACACAATAATGGAAGATGGCCGCCATCGCCATGGTTAGTACAGCCATGTTAGCCATGGTTAGTACAACATACAACTCTGAAGATCAATATGCGTTGATACGTAAGCAAATAAGGGTGTGTTCAACACGTTTATCATAGCTCACCTCGTGCTGCTCCTTGATGTCACCAGTGTGGGTGTCCTTGACGCCATATTGGAACTCGTACTTGGGGGGAGCCTGTAAATTAATGAACAATTTATTAATTTGCTGAATAGATTTTGTCTCCAACGACCAATAACAATATAAGTGTACGTTTAGTATATCTCTTGATTACTAGCATAATAACTAATTAAGTACGAGTCAAATTTTAAGTAGAAGTTTGAGAGATCGAGTTTTAAAACGATACGCGTTATGAATTTACCTCTTCTAAAGGGTGCATGCGCCATCACAATGTATTCACAATTCTTAGGTTTTGTTTCTTGATACAGATTTGATTCCGTGTCTTTTATATTTATCATATATATTATAATAGTGTGTACTTATAAAATATGTATTCGAAAATAGTTCGTAATCAACAAAAATGCTACATTTGTCAATCAGTATTGTATACAATAGCTTACATGCAAATAAAGAAAGAAAGAATATGAAAAAGAGCAGCTGTTTTTGTTTTGTTTAAAATGCAGGTTAATATATGCTATTGCAACTGATAATAAAGACAGTGACACTTGAGGAAACATAATTGAACAATGAATTGATTACGAACACGAGTTCATTTTTACTGCAAGGAAATTGGAGAAAACAAACAACATATAAATGCCAAGCTGATTGTATTATTTGAACAGTAATTAATATAATAATAATCCAATACATTTTTGTATCTCAGAAACATGATTACGATTGGGGAGTTATTATGGTTAGCTAAAAATGTTATTTATTTTACTATAACTGGATGTAATATGCAACAGCCAACTTTATCATGAATTTGCTTTTAGGAAATATAGCTCGATAATTGTTACGTTAAAACCAGTATTGTAATGTGGTTGTTAGGTATTAATTTGCTGTGCAGCTCTGGGAGGAACGGTGCGTGATTTTACAATCATTTATGTATATTGAGGTATTATAATTTACATTTTATTACTATTATAATTTCATTATTTTCACTTACTTAGATACACGTATTTGCAACTAATACATTAATAGTGTTTTGCATTAATTTTGTAAATCTTTTTCAAATCATGTTTTTAAGCAATAATTATGGTCAAATTAAAACCATGTACAATTTATCATATTGACACTCTTCATACAAATTATTTTCAGCATAATATTTTTAGAATAATAAAGATTGCACTTAACTCCTATTGGAACAAAATCACGACGAAAAAACAAAAACTGTTAAACCTCACAAAATTAATATAACACAATTATTATATATCTAGAATGAAGAATGCAGAGATTTTTTGCAAAATATAAATATTTAAAATAAATCATATGTATATATTTAACTTTTTACTCAAAGAATTATAACCTCGAATTAGCACTGTTTTAAAACAGTATTTAATTATCATCCTTATCGCCGTTTTCTAATAGCATAAACACATTTTTAATATATCAGATAATTTTGTTTAATTCGATTTAAAATGTTTTTATGTAACTGGTTACATAACACTCATTTGTAAACCATAAATAATAAAACAAAAGTTATGATATAAAGCTAGAACGACTTTATAGAAACATTTCCTCCCCTTCCTCAATGCAATGCAATGTAGAGCTTGTGATATTATGTTGATCAGCAATGAAATCAAATTGATTATTTGTAACTCACGTATTGTTCGGGCTCATGATGGGCGACAGCCACAGGGGCGTGGGCGTAGTGTCCGTATCCCTGCTGGGGGTAAGCCAGTGCGCATGACACAGTCATGGCCAGCATAACGGCAATCTAAAGACAAAAACAAAATTGATGAAAAATTATGTAAAGTTTATGATATTTCTTAAATAATAATTATTATTCTCTACGATAATACAATGAATATAATATATATATATATATATATTATACAGCATAGCAGTAAAATTGATCTCATCTTGATAACCAATCTTAAATATAATATCAGTCATACAGCACTCAACATATCACATCCGCATATTAATTATAATAATTATAATAATTTATGCCAACCTCTTTAACATAAAGGTAGCTTTTAGAAAATTGGTCACACACGTGCACTAACTGTATGTGTGTCGAAATAAAAATAAATACACATGATATTTAAAATTACATCTTAAAATTATACACAAATTAGCAAATTTCTTATAGGATATTATAGATTCATCAATTTACATTTTATTCACAACGAAATTATAAAAGTGTTTTTTGTCAAGCCCAAATATATCA